>JAKUCV010005896.1:28723-79291 GCA_028386065.3 Turnera subulata | reverse complement strand
TAACAATTTTAGTGTGTTCTTTCTTTTATTATTCCGCCTTTAATTTCCGCATTTATTTAGTATTCAATATTGGCCGGCTAAGCCGCCTTATCTCTTTGTTGGCCGGCTAAGCCGCCTTATTTCTTTGTTGGCTGGCAAAGCCGCCTTGCTTCATTTGTTGGCCGGCTAAGCCGCCTTTTGTCGGGTGAAGTTGTGAATTAAAACGCTGTGCAAGTAAGTCCTGTCTAGGAGGCTGGGTTTTAAGTGAACCATAGTTCCTCCAGTCTTTCCTGGGGATTTATCTTGGAATGATGATTCTGTCTAAGGAGATAGGCTAGGCCATCTTTCCTGGGAATTATCGAATCAGTTCAATTCACTAGTTTGTTGTAGTGGGGAAATTACCCGAGTTTTCCCAACAAAGTCGAGGGTACTTATCTTTAAAGACACCCTTTCCAGACCAGTTATCGATCCAAAAGAGTGTCTTAGTGCCATTGCCCATTTGAATCCGAGACCCATCCAATAATGCACATTTTGACTGACTCTTGTTAGTGCCTGAGAGGACCATGTTTCGCCATGTAGGTGATGCCTTCTGTAGATTGAATTGCGGGTTAAGAGGAGATGCCTGAACTCCGCATTTATTCCTAATCAATGCCACCCACTCTTTGTTGTCCCCGTTTGTGAAGCTCCATATCCATTTAAACATTAAGCACTGATTCATGATAGCCAAATCGATGATGCCTATGCCTCCTAGTTCTATTGGGAGTGTAATTTTTCTCCAAGCAACCAGGCAAGCTCTCCTACTCTCATCGAGACCCTGCCAGAAAAAATTCCTCTGTATTCTTATGATCCTTTTTGCCACAACAATGGGTAACTGGAACATTGACATATAGTACACAGGCAGACCACACAACACTGATTTAATCAATGTCACCCTTCCACCGATTGAGAGATGCTTACCCTTCCAGGTTTGCATCTTGTTAGAGAACTTTTCGATTACTGGCTTCCATGCAGATAAATTCCTCATATTGGCTCCAAGCGGTAATCCAAGGTATTTGAACGGGGAATTCTCAGCACGACTATGCAACATCCCTGCAATATGCTCGACCTCCTCTTGCTTCATGCATATGCCTATGACACTGCTCTTATAAAAATTGATACACAAGCCAGATAAAACCTCGAAGATTCGCAAACACCGTTTGAGATTGATCAGCGACTGAGGATCAGGGGAGCAAAATAGAATCGTGTCATCTGCATATTGCAAAATAGACACTAGCAAATTTTGGACAGTTACCTCATTCACTAACTGAAGGCTTCTTGCTTTTTCCAATATAGACGGGAGGCCCTCGGCAGCTATGTTGAACAGGAATGGTGATAGAGGATCACCCTGCTTGAGACCTCGTTCAGTGGGAAAATCCTCCGTAGGGGAGCCGTTTAACAGGACGGCCACCCTTGTTGAAGATATACACTCATAAATCCATCCTCTCCACTTCTCCCCGAATCCCATTGCCTTCATAACTTGCATCAAATAACTCCATTCAATAGAGTCGTAGGCTTTACGGAAGTCAAGTTTCCAAACCACTGCCTCTTGCTTCTTGGATTTCATCTCGCACACAATTTCATTGGCCATGAAAGCATTGTCCAGAATGTTGCGTCCCTCTATGAAGGCCGCTTGTTGCTGCCCTATCACTTCATTCATAACCCTTTTCAATCTCATAGATAAAATTTTTGAGACGATCTTATATAGGCCATTAACTAAAGTAATAGGCCTGAAATCGTCAAAAGTTTCAGCTCCTGTCTTCTTTGTGATTAAAGTGATGAAAGCTGTATTTGCTCCCTTTGGAAGTTTTCCTTTCTCTTCAAACTGCACCAACATATCAAACAAGTCGTTCTTAAGAAATTGCCAACACCTCTTATAAAATGAAAAATTAAACCCGTCTGTCCCAGGTGCTTTGGAGCTATCGCAACACCAAATGGCCTCCTTCAGCTCTTCCATAGTGAAAGGTCTTTCAATTTTAGTTGCCGAGGTTGGATTTAAGCGTTTAAAGTGGAGTGCACCAATGGTTGGTCTATTCACAGTACTTCTGGAGTACATCTTGCTAAAGAAATTCTTGCATTCCTCTTTGATCACCCCTGGTTGAACTACTAGGTTGCCCTCGACTTTAATGTAGTCGATTCTGTTCCTTCTTCCTCTAATACACGCAGATAGGTTGAATAACCTGGTGTTACGATCTCCAAGTTTACACCAATTTATCCGAGCTTTTTGTCTCCACATTGCCTCATGTTGTTTTGTTTTGACATCCAGCTCAGCTTTGAGGTCGCAGGCGTTTTGGTGTTCCGCATCAGACAAAGACCTTATTTCCGCAGATTTATCCAAGATATCTAGCTTAGCTTGTATCTCTTCTAGACTCTTCTTGACATTGCCAAAAACCTCGATGTTCCACTGGGCCAATTACTTCCGCATCAAGCTTAGTTTCTTCAATAGGCTGTATTTTCCAGGATATGATTTACATGCCTCTGTCCACATTCCAAAAATTTCATCCATAAACTTGGGATGATCCCACCATGCTGATATAAATCTGAAAGGCTTTCTACCCCAAGTACAAGCCATGGAGCGGGGAAATCACTCTTCATAGAGACCAAGTTTTCAAACATCTGTATCCGAGCATCCAAGTTGGAATTGCCATACACTTCACACACTGTCACTTTATAATTACCCTACAGAATAATGCCCTCAACAGCGATCCAGTTTGATTCAACCGAAGTCTTTTTTACATCAAGGAAATCTTTATTCCAAATAAGAATAAGGCCACCAGCCCTCCCAGTAGCGTCAACAGCTACAAAATTAACATTACCCGGGCCCCATAATTTATGACAAAGTACTAAATCCATTTTTGACACTTCGTTTCGCACAAGAAGGCAAGGTTCACTCTTAGTCTCTGTATAAGACAACGTACCTGGGCTTGCTTACTCCCTGAACACGCACCTCTTACATTCCATTAGAGAAATCTAATCATGGACGTGATGAGTGTCGCACTTACAGGTTGGTGAACTTAGTTCTTAGCCCGAGACTCTGCCCACTCAAAAGCCTCATTGGCGACCATCTCTGCGATTAAGCTCTCTGTTTCAGCAGAGCAGCACTCCCTATCCCATCCAATAGCATCCCCAATTCTAGTTGTCTCATGAGCTTCAGCGACACTAAAAGATACAGGTACATCCTCATCACCAATCTTTGCTTTCCCGGCTCGCTTGTTCATCCGTTGGATTACAGACTCTGTCTCCAATTGGTGGCTCTCTGGCGTCGAAACAATACTACCCGTCTTGGATATGTATTTTCTCTTAGTGTTCCTCACCATATTCATTTTATGAAGTACTTCAAACACTTTTCTTTCAACAGCCATGTTAAAGGATGAAAAATTTCCGACAGCAGAAGGGGAGGGCCAAGAGCCGTTCCAAGAGGATAGGGTGTTCATGTATTGTCGGTTACATGATATGTCAAAGTTATTAACTGACTGTTGGGTCAGGGGAGTTGAGGTTGGGCTTCTATATGGAGACTTAAGGCCCGTGGGGTATGGGACAAGGGGAAGAAAGTGTGGGCTTTCAGTGGTGGGCCTGGGATCAAGACTGGTAGAAGCTACAGAGTTTAGGTGTTGGGTTGGTGTTGTAGGGACACATGGGTGTGGGGAACAGAGTGCTGATGTCTTAGGCACGTGGTTTGCTGTATCCAAAGGTTTGGTGTGGTCGGCTAAAGCTGATTGCTCCTCGTGCGAGGGTAATTCTGAAGGAATAGATTTTGGAGAGTGGGTTGGTTGCGACAGCTGAAGTGGCTCAATATTTGAGGACAAGTTTTGAATTATTGGCCTCAATTCAAAAGGGTCCTTGGACTGTGTTACCTCGATAAGATTCTGTATGCCATGCGCATCTGCTTTGGGTTCAGCCGAGGCATCACCGAGGGTTGGTCGCGTGTTGCCGCCGGCGTCGGTTAAGACCCCGCAATCAGAAGAGGGACTGGACCAAGTCCAGTCAAGCGAATCATTATGGGTTTCAAACAACCCAATTTCGTATCGATTGCCCCCAATCTTAACGGAAAGAACCTTATTGATGAAAGTATTGTTGCTTGTAAGGACTAAAACTTCTGCCACGTCCATCCTCTCCTTGGAGCCTGTCTCCATACTCCAATCCACCATCTTCCTGACACAGGATGAGATCAAACGAAAGAAATTCATGTTCCAGGCATTTGGCGGGATGCCTTTCACCAGTACCCAGCACAGGCGATTGGACGCAGAGTCACCTTCTCTCCATGGCCTAAACTCGTCGAAGATCCTAGATAGCACAGTGGGTACATTTGCAACCATTTCCATCATAGCTGACGTTGAAAGAAACTTGAGCAAGAATGAAACTCCACCCAACGGTATCACTTTGTCGATAGGGAGTGCAGCATTGATTAACAAATCCTTTAGCATGCCAAACGGCATTGGCATCTTGAGGATCCCAAAAGCACATCTCTGTAACCATTCTGCATCGCCATCCTTGGGAATGAAGGAAGATACAGAGTTTTCCCCACCATTATTAAAATTCGATTGCTTTACAGGTCTATCCTCGTTTGTGCGAACCACATCAACAAAGGATCGATGGTCTTGTGCGTTACGTTGATTTTCAAAAGGCTTCTGTCTCCCCTCGGATGCTTTGAGGCTACCACTTCGGCCTCTGGCAAGGCAAGACCAGATTCTTTCACCATCCACCACCATCGAATTGATGCGTTGGGTGAGGTATGTAGCATTCACATTGTTCTTAAACCGTACGAAAGCGTAGCGCTTTCCCCATTTGTTGGGCTTGGCTGGGATAAAGACGTCCATTACATCACCGTACTTAGACATGACGAGGTGTATGTCTGTAGGTGACCATCGGCGGGGGATATTGGACACATACAGGCTAGTAACCTGATTGTTACTTACTGCTGCTTGGATAGTTCTACGGTTCCATCTTGAGAATTGTAGTGGTTTATTGTATGGTTGGGGTTGGGGTTGATGGTTTGTGGTGCTGCGTGAAAGGGGTAGGTGATGGGTGTAAAATGTTTGAGGGTTAGGGTTACCAGGCAGTGTTTTGGGGAGGGGTATGGTTTGTGCGTTTTCAGGCCATATCTGGTGGTGGTATGAGGGAGATGGGGCTGATAGGTTGCAGGCTTGGGTGCTATGGTGGAGGGGGAGGGTCGAGGCTGAAGGGTTGCAGGTTTGGTTTCGATATGGTTGCAGTCCACAAGGAAGACCAGGGGACATGGGGTGAGAGAGGAAGAAGGAGGGTGACATGTTGCACCTCTTCTATCCAATAGCTACCAAACTTGGTAATAAAATCTTTAACATTTGTCCCCTTCCTAATCAAACAATTCAATTCCCCTCCCTTCATATATGCCAGCCAAGTCATTAGGACTCATTGAGTCAATAATTCCATCTTTTACCCGCAAAGCCATGACCAGCTTTTTGATCCTATCATTCACATATTTTTGTGCACATAGATAATATCCTTCTTTTAACGGAATATTCGATATCCCATCAAGCTCAAGGCAATTCCAAACACCCATACAAAAGTATTGGATAATACTATCACCGATGGTTGGCTTTGTTGGTTGAGATGGCTTGATGCAAAAATTTGGACCATTTCTCAATTTGTGCGTGTCATCCATGTGCAGCAGCCATGCTAATTTCTCTGTATCGTTTTAATTTTATCCGATGTACTTGGCCCTGAATTGGGACAGCCTCCCCTCAACCTAAACTTTTATTAAAAAAAACTATAGGATAATTAATACGACTTAAAAAGGGATAATACTCCTTAAAAAGAAGAATTTCATTGGACAACCTAAGTAGATTTTTTTGGACTTGAAGATATCAAAAGGTCACTATTCTCCGGCCCCACATATATATGGCTAATGGCTCACTAGCTATACAGTTTTCTAGATGAAAATTTGTGGACGAGAAAAATCAAATAGTTTATTGGCATCATTAATTATCTCTGCAAGTTTATGGTCAAAACTCTAAAAAATGCTCGGGAAGAATACCCCAGTGGGTTAAACGCCATAACTTGCTGTTCGTTTTTTCCTAGTTGAGGTTGTTGAGAAGTTTGGGGACGGTAGACTTCACCAGTGACACCACTTAATGGCCAACACCATAGAAAGCCACCACAAGTATGTACCTCAGATTGCTGGCCATTGCTGCTTGATATCTTTTGCCATATCCGGGCTTCCCTTGGTTGCCCTGACAACAACCGTTTTAATGTTCTTGTCATTGATTTTGGCAAATCAGAAGTTGTCCTTCCTATTCTCTTGAGTTCAAATATGCAAAATGCTGAAGATGTTCGGGAAACTATTAAAATTAATCGACTCCCACCTCTTTCAATTGCACAATTTATTCTTTTTGGCTTCCACTTCTGATTGCGCCGCCATGAGCAGTATGGTCCTCAACGCTTAACAATATTGGTGGATGAATTAAAGCAACCAAAATTTCATTCCAAATCCAAATTCCTTAAAAATCAAATCAAAAAAACTCTATAAAAGAGGAATGCATCAACCACGGAAAATTTTATCATGGGACTCCCCAAGTTTCATTAATTGTAGACTCCCTATTTATGATAATAAAATATAGTAACAAAATATATTTGAGTATTCATTATTTTTATTTTAAAGTTTATTTATTTATCAAATTTACCTTATGAGTTCTCCTTTCCTTCCTTGAATTTATATTATTTTAATTTAACGTATATTATTTAAGAAATAAATCTGCACATTCAATCTATAGACTTAAATGTCTACAACTAATGAAACTTGGGGAGAGTCCCCACCATAATCAACCACAACCACAGAGGGTGTGGCCTTGCCTCTGGAGGGCGTAGACCAACAGCCATGGCAGTGATCACCATGAAGCGGAGGGAAGCGAGTAAGCAAAGCTGTAAACAGTAGAGATGCGAGTAAACAAAGCTGTAAACAGTAGAGATTTTATATTATATGGTTGATACAGATTTTTTTTTTTTAACACTTTGACTTGATGTTTTTTTTTCAAAACAACTGACGCGTACGATTCGAATGGGAAACTTGAAGAGCCGGCACTTATTTTAGTTATGAGTATTGGCTTAGCTTAGTACGTTATTGAAAAAACCGGCTGCTGACTTGAATTAATGGGTGTTAACGTATTTGGTTTTGCTGCCAGAGTACTGTGAAAATGCACCAACATCTGCTGCAACTTTCTGGGTTGGGTACTCAATACCCATCGAAACCAACTCACTGAAATTGATGGGTTCAATGTAATTCTTTCCTCCATGAACGAGTGCCTCTGCAGCCAATTCTGCAAGTTTTTGAGTTGGGTGGAAACCATCAAAGAACACGCATTGGTCACGATCAGGGCAGACCGTTCCGTTGTCCTCGTCCCAACATGCCTTCTTGACTTCTGTGAAATCTGTCAAGTAATTTTTTTTTTATGAAGTACGATGCTATATTAGATGGAGAAATCTGTCAAGTAATTAGGAAGGGAAGAAAGATTGAGTCAAACAAATTAATTGTTTCCACCCAAAATAAACAAGCAGAAAAATCATTATGGGCAAAAAAATGTTAAGATTTTAAGTCCAAAACTAGTATTGAGACATCAACTATAAGTTTAAGCTTTTGGTTAATTAACAAGATCATTTTTCATGGTAGCCAGCCATTACTACCAAACTCAAGATGACACCGAGATTAATTAAGATTGATACGATTGTGTGAATGAATACTATTTATGTTTGTTCTCTTAATTCTGCACACGTTATTGATGACCATTTATGACTCGTATTCTAATAAGAGGAAGGTTAATTAATTAGCGATGAAGTTTGTGACCTACAGAGATTAATAATTTTGTATAAATAATGTCCTGCAAGTTATAAACTGATTTTTATTACAGTGGATAAAAAGAAGAAAAAATTGCTTACTATATTTCGAAGGATGATCGATGACCTCGTTGATAATCACGTATGAATTCCCAATCGAATAGTTCATGCCGTCCAATTTAGAACTCAAGTCCTTGAGGAGTGTCTTCGTCTTTTTGAAAAATTCCTGAGCATTGAAATTTACGATAATCCCCCCCAACCAGCCAAATTTAGAGCGAAGAACTGGGGTACTACCTACTGGCGGGATACTGACAATGCCGAATTTTCGAGCACCCAAGTTATACAAATTCTGCAACATCATATCCATGAAAGAAAAAAAAAAAGAAAAAGAAAAAAAAACAAGAACAAGAAGAATTTATAAAAAACTGTAATTTTTGGAAACTTTTTGAACTTTACGTAACTGTAATGTCTAACCTGCAAGTGCATTTGATATGTTGACGCAAGGCCTTCAAGGAAATCTGTTGGCCACTCAATAGGTTTTGAAAGGTTGACTATGTACTGGGCGAAGTCGTTGCCTCCATCACTAACAATAAACAGTGCCTGTGAAAGCAACCGGGTAGTCTCTTCTTCTGAACCCAACTCAGCTGTGATGTTTTCACGAACTATTTCAAATTGTTTGATCTGATCTCCCAGTGGAACACCCCTAGGCTTTGGATTTTTAGTAAACATGCATATATGGTTTACAAACTGAAGTTAGTCTTTAATTTTGCTAATATTTTATAACCTGTCAAATTTTTTAGGCTATATATATGCAATTAATTACACAGGAAAAAGCAAGCGTACAGTAACATTCCACCCAGTAGAGTCCAAAATTCCAGTTCCTCCAGAAGCAAAATTCACACCATTCATGAAGCTAGAAGAAGAGTTGACAAGAGCCAAATAGGGAGGCGGACTCTCGTCGTAACCCATCCTCCTCGCTGCCAAAGCAAACGTCCATCATGATATAAATTGACAAAGTAAATGTTCGGTCCATCAGGTGACATCCTAATAAAATTGAAATGCTAAAAAGGAGTAAACGAATATGTAGCCATGGCAAGACATAAATAGTAATATTAATATTGCCATGGTACACTAAAAATAGTTGATCATACCAATTTGATCAGACAAAACATATCCATTGCTGAACCTCCCGGTAGGCTTTAGGGCTGGGGGGTAATCCATCCCGTACGGGTAGTGTAATGCTGGATTGTCCCCAGGAAGGTAATTATTGGTGCCCACATCGAGTGTAGAGTCACCAAATATGAATAATAGTGGCCTTTTGGTGGCATCAGCAGAGTGAAATGCCAAGGTGATGACCACCAACAAGAAGAGAGAAGATGAAAAAACAGAACACTTTTCCATGGTTTAATTAATTGATGTATATGATCAATACCTAGAGCGTGCAATCGCGCTGTGTATTCTGCTATATGGACTTACTGTATATCTTGTTGCTTATTTATAACCAAACGCCCTCAATAATGGGACAAGAAGCTAAACTACATTAGCATTAGAAAAAAAGCTAAACTACATGTCTACATTGATTGCTGCAACAGTAGATGATCACGCTTACTTCAGAAAATTTTACATGTTTTTTTTTTTTCTCGCAAGGCATTTAATGTTTAATGTGTTCAACCGATAAATTGCTGGTCCCAGTAGAAAAAGGTTGGGTTGGGGTCCTTAACCATCAACGTTGATTTAAATGGTCATGATGATGGAAATGGAGTATGCATTGCGGATACCGTACATATCTTAACCATTGCCATTTGCCAACGGAAGCCCGAGAGAGATTGATCGTGTGTTGACAATAATACTCTTTTAATCATAGTTAATAAACCCGGACCGGCCTGGCCGGTTCGACCGGTTGAACGGTGACCCTCAGCATATTCTGGGTTTTTAGATGTGTTGGACTGGATCTGCAATTGAACCATGAAAAACTCGCTAACCCAGCCGGTTCTGTGGCGACCCGGTTGAACCGATGACCTAGCCGGGTCAGTTATAAATCATAAAACACAAAAAAAAATTATTTTTTTTCCTCTTTTTACATAAAATTGTATTATCTAATGAAAATGAGAATTTATATTTATTTTTTATTATCAAAATATAGGTAAAAATTAATATATATAGATTAAAATAATTAATTATTTAATAATTATTATTCCAGATTAATTGCATTGAACCCCGGTTCAAACCCGGTTGGACCATTGACCCCGACCCGTGACCTTTTTTGGGTCTGTGTCCGGGCCGGGTCTGATAACTATGCTTTTAATATATAAAAATAATATGTTCAACCGAACAAATTTTAAGGCGGTTTATCCAAAATTTCTTTGACAAAGAAAAAACACAAATCAATTATGTGAAAAAGACATATAAGCAAAAAAGTATAGAAATGACAAAGAGATTATTTATAAAAAAAATATGCCAAAACTAAAAATAAGCTGTTAAACTATAGTGATAGAAAAGTGTTTTCATCCTTAATTAAATATAAGTAATATTATTTTTAATTTATTTCTATTTTGAAATGATAAGATTTATATTTTGATAAACTAGCTTTTATCATTAAAGTTCTTTTAAGATCTTTTAATTAAATTGTAATAATTTTTTTGGTACTTGTAATAAGATTTATATCTTGATAAAATAGCTTTTATCATATTACAGTTCCTTTTCTCTTAGTTAAATTGTAATACATTATTTTTTTATAATAGTGATAAGATTTATATCTTTATCATTTTCTAACCTATTATTATTTTTGAAACTGATAATATTATTTATTGTTATTGAAAATCTTACTTTCTTTGTATGATTTGTATCTATTCATATCCATGCACAATCATTTACTGGAAAACAATTATGAACGAAAAATTAGATTTTTAATATCAAACTACGGCATAATGGAGCCTTGTCGGTGGGCTTGAAAACTTTGGTGTTCATGAGGAAAACGTGGTCTGCGAACCTAAATAATTTCTTTGGCTGGCCTACGCTCCTGCTAACACTCTCTAGGATGTCCCAAAAATAAACATAGGGTGGAATCACGTTCTTTTTTCTTCTTTCATTCATCAATGAGGCTGAGGGCATCTCTTGCAAGCCATTTTTCATTCATCCATCTATTGAATTTAAAACATCTTGCGTGGCACAACTCAATCATTAATGGTTGCGTTCGTATTTGACAATAAATGAATCAAGTTCTTCTTTATTTTTTGTAAGTGTGAATCACGTTCTTTCTCTTCTTTCATTCATTAATGAGGCTGAGGGCATCTCTTACCAGCCATTTTTCTTGTCGATGCATGCACTAACCATTGTTTTCCATAAATATATAACATTGATTAAGTTTTTGGAAAGATATAATATCAAATATGCCATATATTAATTAATTTCATGAAACTGGTTCAAATGAGATTCATATTCCTGGATGTTATATACTCCTATCCATAGTAATATTCATGAGTGCCATCCATAGTTTGATCTTTTGATTGAAATAGTGTATTGACATGTATATAAATCGGGTCAATCATATTTTTCATCCTTGTGTTTATCGATTTGGGCATTTTTCATCCTTGTGTTACAAAACGGACGTTTTTCATCCTTGTGTTTATTTTTCGGGACATTTTTCATTTTTTTCCGATTTTTCGAAAAGAAAATGCTGATGTATCAATTTTTTAATTGACACACATCAGCTATGTGGACCCACATTAAACCAAAAATGCCCAACTCGAATCACACCACCCGACCCTTTTTCGCCCACGGATTTTACCCGTTTCCCAATTTGTCAATTACTAAAACTTCCCAAAAGTAACCCAAACCAAAACATAAAAAAAGAAAAAAAAAACAACACACCCATACAACAGCCAAGACGTCAACGTTTTGGCCACACCCATCCCCACACCTTCATCTTCTTCCTTCCTCTCCCTGCGGTGAACCACCAACACCCCACCAACCTTCATCTCTTTTTTTTTTTTTCTCAATTCTGCTTTTGAAGGATCTGTGGGAGCTCGAGGCAGTCGTGTCGTCCCACGACGATTGCAGTCGCCGGAACTCGAGGCCTGCAGCTACGAGACGGCTGCGTGCCTCCTCAAGTTCGTCGCCATGGTCGCCGGCGTATTCGGCATCGCCATCCCCCTCATCGAGAAGCAGCGCCACTTCCTCCGCACGATGGGAGCCTGTTCGTCGCAGCGGAAGCCTTCACCATTGGCGTGTTACTCGCCACTGGATTCGTCTACATGCTGTCGGACAGGGCGGAGGCATTATCAGACCCGTGCCTGCCAGAGTTTCCATGGTCCAAGTTCCCGTTCTCGGGATTCTTCGCGATGATGGCCTCCATTTTGACCTTGCTTATGGATTTTGTGTGGACTCAGTATTACGAATAGAAGGTTGCTTTAATGGATTGTTGGCTATTGAATGGGTTGGAGCCGATGGTGGTGGAGTCTAGTTCGGTGGGGGTGTTAGTGGTTCACCATGGGGAGAGGAAGGAAGAAGATGAAGTTGTGGTAGATGGGTGTGGCCAAAACGGTGTCGTCTTTGCTGGTTATGGGCGTGTTGTTTTATTTTTTTGGATTATTTTTTTGGGGTGTTATAGTAATTGACAAATTGGGAAACGGGTAAAACCCGTGGGCGAAAACGGGTCGGGTGGTGTGATTCAGGTTGGGCGTTTTTGGTTTAATGTGGGCCCACATAGCTGATGTGTCAATTACAAAATTGACATGTCAGCATTTTCTTTTCGAAAAATCGGCGAAAAATGAAAAATGTCCTGAAAAATAAACACAAGGATGAAAAACGTCCGTTTTGTAACACAAGGATGAAAAATATGATTGACCCGTATATAAATCACTTATTTTTGTGGACAGTTAGTAACTATGTGACGCGGAAACACATGCTCGCATTATTTTGGACAAAATATGTTGTGTAAATGTATCAGCTAATGAATACGATTCTTAATTGACTAGTAAGAATCACTTGGTTATATATGCTTATCAGGATTTAAATTTATGTTAATTTTTCAAAGAACTTAAGCAAGCTTGTTGGACGAAAGGCTCAGTAAATAGCTAATCAAGATTTCCCTCTATTTTTTACTAATGTCTTAGTTTTTCTTTCTTTTTCTTATACTTTGAGAATTTTCGACTGTCTTTAATATAGTAAGTAATATTACTACTCAATTCGTGCCGTTCCTTTATCCATTAATTACTCAAAGCAGGCAAAAATTGTTTGCTGGAATAAATTTAAAATTACTTCCAATAATTTTTATGGTTATTGAAATATATAGCATGTATATTAAATTTTTTAATGAGTATATATTTCTAGAGTTGGTTGCTATAAAAGTAAGGTGCTATGAAAAGTTTGCTTAAATTTCTTAAGCAATAGATAAACCACTTAAGGCAATGATTATATAAGAAAAATAAAATGGTGATCTTTATACTTTATAATTATTTTATCAGATGTATTAGTCTCAAATTTTAGTTATCATTTTCTTTCTCCTGATCAAAATTTAGTTAATGTAACAAATGATGATTATAGAATTTGGCATTGTCCCCAACCGTACCATTAATTTTTTTCAACAAGTAGTGGCATCTTCTTTGATATTCGTAAAGAGTCATAAGTTCATCCTAGGGTGGTTGAGAGAATCGGGTAGTTTCTCGAATTTTTGATGTAAAAAAGTACTAACAATATCATGCTTCAGTTTCAAGGATTATTCCAGCAGATCAATGAGAAGAAACATCAGAATGATCCCAGTGAAAGGTGGGAGCTGAAAAAAATGGCAATTCATAATATTTTGACGTACAAAATGATTTGGGCTGCACGTGTCATAATTGGGCTTTAAGAAAACGGGTTTCATCTCCAAAAAAACAAAAAAGAAATTGAACAATTGATTTTGGGCTTTGATACATCCGATTCAACCTGGGGATCGGTAATTCACAGGGTGGTTGCAACTTGTAAGACACCGATGCGGATTTTATGATTCTTATGGTTTTATTTTTATGTTGGGGAGTCTGCTCTATAGCAGAGTTTCTTGTATGGTGTAGCCTCTCATAAAGATTACTGCAAGTCCTATATTCTGAGGTAATTTTCCATCGAGTCAGTTAATTTGATCAACCAAATCCTATAATTTTATTTATAAATCCCAACTTCATCGATTCATAAAAAAAAAAAAAAAACTTGAAAAAATAAATCCAAAGTCATAGTATATCCGAATCCTTTCCACTTCAGACTGTAATTTCTAACATCCATCAGCATTGGGAAAACAACAAATCCAAAGTCATGTCCTCTACACTCTCCACTCCAGAGTGTAATTCTAGTGCAAATTAATCGAGATTGAGATGACATGAATCATAAAGCTAATCAATACTCGCATCAGCATTGAAAAAGTGTAATTCTATTAGTGGCACGAGTTATATTTACAAGTGCCGGGTATGGATTATTTATGTAACATGGAAAATGAAATCACAAATAATTATGCGATTCATCCAGTTAATTAGCAACGCATTGTCTCATTAAATTAACTAACTTTTTGCATTCAAAATTAAAATTTATATTACATAAAACCAAAATTATGGTT
This sequence comes from Turnera subulata, assembly GCA_028386065.3. Lineage (NCBI taxonomy): Eukaryota > Viridiplantae > Streptophyta > Magnoliopsida > Malpighiales > Passifloraceae > Turnera > Turnera subulata. The sequence continues at coordinate 64,887 of JAKUCV010005896.1, read as the reverse complement.
TATTTAAGCGGAACCTATTTATTTACTATAGATACGATTGATCCCGCCTTTGATTATGGTTTATTATAGAGTTCAGCAGCCACTTAAGTATGGGTTACTTATTGAAATCCGGCTGGGCTGACTAACATTAGTGGGTCAGGTCATGCATAAATAACGTTGTACTTGGTTTTTCTAGCAAAGGAGAGTGACTGTGACTGTGCACCCAAATCTGCAGCAGCTGCTTTCACACCACCATTGGAAGCCTTAGCCAGCTGACTAAAATTGATGGGGCTAACGATATCGATTCCTCCATCGTAGAGTTTGTCTGCAACCAGTTTTGCAGCGTGTTGTGTTGGGTGAATACCGTCCCAGAAGATGTAATCGTCACGATTGTCGCAGAGATTGGCAGCACTATTACATGGACCTTGTCCGTTTAAGTATCCTGAGCCGCAACATGCTTCCTTGACTTGCTTGAAATCTGTCGATCAAGTTGATTGGGAAGGAAAGGAAAGGGAAACAAATACACATCAGAAAACAGTAAAAGTATGATTGTCTGAAAAATCCATCAGCAGCTAATTACCGTATTCCGATGCGTGTTTTATAGCTTCATTGGTAATTTTGTAAAGATCCCCAATCGAATACTGCATGTCATGCCTTTCGTCTCTCAAATTCTGCAGGACCATCTTCATCTTATTGAAGAATGACCGAGCCATTTCATTAAGGTCATGGTTGCATTCGCCAAAAATGTTGAGAGCCCGCACAGATGGGGTACAACCTACTGGCCCGACACTGACAATTCCAAATTTTCGAGCACCCAAGGCATACAAATCCTGCCACACAATTATATCCATGAAAATAAAGATCCATCACTAATTAATTTCTCATCCAAGTTCAAGCAAGTACTGCATTTTCTAACCTTCAAATGGTCTACATATTCTGACACTAGGTCTTCAACGTACTGGTCTTTATCCCAGGCGAACAATCCCGTGAGTATGTCGTTGCCTCCATCACTAAAGATAAACAGTGCCTGATTAACCCGATCCGCAGTGATGTTGCCCAGAAAGCTTTCAAATTGTCCGATTTGCTCTCGGAGTGGAACACACTTCACCGTTGGACGTACGTTTATTAAACATATATATATGGTTTACGAACTGAAGTTAGTCTTTTAAGCTTCTCTTGGACTAAAAGAATGCATGAAAGCACTAATTAAACAACATAAGTTGGTTACGCTATGATAGTAAAAAGACAAATGCATGACAATTATGAACTCTTAGTCTTTTGTGAACTCTTTACTTGGGATGTACGCTTGTAGACAGGAAAAGCTTACCGATCCTTTGGGCCCCGTACAAGTAGTGTCTAAAATCCCAGATCCTCCCGATGCAAAATTAACACCATCCTCTATATTTTTGAAGCTACTTTCATTGATAGCCAAATAGGGACGCGGACTCTCCTTGTGACCTATCGCAATCGCTACCAAAGCAAACACCCTGTTAAAAGGATTATTCATATATATGATAGTAGATAATTAGATGCTTTTATTTTTGCTAGTTAATTATCCTCCTGCATGTTCTTAATTAGAAGTTGATGTAAGAAATAATCGCTGCATAATGTTGATCCCTGGCCATTGCCAACCAGCTGATGTGTATGATACTGCACTTAAAGATATCGCCAAGCATCATCCTTTTCACAATAAGCAAAATGTTTAATCCTACTCGGGTGCGAAAAAGAAGAAGCAAGCAAATGATTGTCAAAATCCGATAAAACTGAAATGCTCTCAAGAAGTAAATGATTAATTATTATGTAACCATGCCATGGCGTCAATCAAATTAAGTAGTTCATACCGAGTTCGTCAGCCAAAGTATATCCATCGCTGAACCTCCCAGTGGGCTCACCAGTAGGGTAATCTATTCCATACGGAGGCTCTAGTGCTGGGTTGTTCCCAGGTCGGAAATTATTGGTACCCACATCGGCAATAGAGTCCCCAAATATGAAGAGTAGTGGCTTGTTGGCGGCATCAGAAGAGTGAAATGCCAAGGTGACCACCAACAAGGAGAAAGAAAACGAAAAAACAGAACACGTTTGCATGATTTAATTGATATCGGGGTGTATTTCTGCTATATGGAATTATCTTCTTGCTTATTTATAACCAAACGGCCTCAATAATGGATAAGAAAAGGCAGAGATGATACGTACCGACAAATTTTAGGGCGGTTTGTTGTAATTTCTTTCTTGAAAAAAGTTACCTATAAACTCCAACCCTAATTAAACCACCATTATTCTCATCACCCCCTTGAAATCCATCCTATGATTCCTTGGATAAATTCTAAGGGATGCTATTACACTACAAACTACTTTCATTAAAAAAAAAAATTATATTGGCTCGCGAGTTATTTTTCAAACAAAAAACACTCATGCGTATCATCAATCCGTATGTAAAACACGTTTATGATGGAGAGGAAGAAAAAAATAATAAGTATAAAAAGTAGACTTGTTTGTCGGTTCTGTTTGTCCCCTCCGACTCAAGCTCGTATTTAAGATTAATACAGGCCCGGTTAAGTAAATGAGTGAATTAGATAAATTTTAGAAAGAAATTACTATTACTCTAGGTCACCAATCCATATCCTTTACTTATTTATTACTCCCTCCGCTTCCGAATTAATTGACGTTTGAGGGGAAAAAATTTGTTCCAAAAAAATTGACGCTTTACAATTCTCAATGAGCATTAATTGAAATTTTTCCATATTTATCCTTAACTTTACATAACAATTACATCTAGGTTGTTTAATTTTATTAAAAGTAAAATAAGGGTAAGTTAGTCAAATAATCCTAGATTCTAGGCTATTAATTATCTTTCTTACGGAAGGGAGGGAGTAGATGAGTGAGAGCTGGAGGAGAAATATTAGGAATTAATAATTAAGACGAGGAGATAAATTTGAAAAATAATACGTTTAATACTCCCTCCGTTTCATATTAATTGTCGTTCTAGGAATTGTTGTTTGTTTCAAATTAATTGACGCATTGCTATATCCAATGCATGTCAGATTTTTTTCTCCTATTTACCCCTAGTGATAGGACCTAAAAAGATAAATAGTATTGAAAAAGCAAATAATTAATGAAAGGATTAATTTAGTCTTTTTATCATACTTTTTACTAGAATCAAAGTTAATGAGTGGTTTCTTAATCTTTGTGCCAAAATCTTAAACGACAATTAATATGGAAATGGAGGGAGTATTAGCTTAAATTGACAATTTAAGTAGGCTGTTTATGCACTTTGCATTGCTTGGAGCATGATGTTCCCTCACTTGATTGTTATGGCAGAGTTCTCCGAATCTTCTTAACAGACACCTTTAGAGAGTGATAGTGGCAGACACAACAAGGCAGGTGGGTGGGGTAAGGTACTTTCTTGGGTCCGCCACTAGACAGTGGTCTATTGTGATCCATCATAGTTTCTGTAGTTTCCGTGAAGCTAACACGGTTTTTTTTTTTTGATACTAATCGAAACTTTATTCACAGAAGAAGATTGGAAGATTACAAGGTAGCAGTAAACTCATGACAGACACTGAATGTTACGTATAGAGGCACACTCAAGAAACTACATTAAATCAAATTTCTTAACTGGCACTTTCCACTGTTTTAATACATCAACAGAGGCAAGTACGTTGGCGCATGAGAAGGGGATATCAGGTTGTATGGCTTGCATCCAAGAAACAGCTCTGGAGATTGAGATGTCTCTAAGGTGATCCCCATTAATTACCTCACCATTGAAAACCAGCTTGTTCCTTGCCAACCAAATTGACCAAAGGCCAGCCAACCCTAACAGCCACCATGTTGCTCTTCTACAAAGATTGGGTTCCATCCACGGCCACTGAACCAGCCAGTCGTGAAAAGAATGGGGAGAGATCCATGTGAAACCCCACCAACAACACAAGGACTGCCAAGTCTAGCCTGGTCTAACCCTCAACATGTTATCTATGCTTCTTCTTATATGAACCAACTAGTCTCTAATGCCTTAAGGGCAGAAGTCTTTTGGGACTTTATGATGTAATATCCGCAATGTAATAGTTTTTCCTCATTTTTCTACCAAAAATAATTGACAATTTAAGTGTGGAAAAAAAATTTCTCGAGAGATGGAACAAAGGGAGTAGATTTTTGACAAGAATTAGAGCACTTCCATCAAAAAAAAAAAGAATTAGAGCACGCGATTAAGTCAAGTAATCAGGCGCCTGCTGTGGGATTTGACTCCTCCACGTTTAGTAACCTACAGCAGTAAGTTGGTTAATTTTTTTTTCTTGATAAAAACGATTGTATTAATGAATCAGATAAACAAGTCATGAGGATGATAAGACCTACTAATAAAGAAGCGTTACAAGGAGGGACAGACAAGAGTCCATCTGTTACACAGCAGAGTCCAGAACAAACACAGAGATATGCCCCTAGCAAATACAAAACAGAGTCCCAACCAGTCTTTAGTAGAATCAGCACAAATGAGAATATAGTGTAAGTTGGTTAATTTTTTTGGGGTATACAATGAATTTAGTGTCTATTTTTTTGAAATAATAAAGTTTAATTCAACCAAATAATTACCAAATACATCCATAAATAAACTCCCACACCTTTACTCACGAGATTATAATATTAACATTTTGAACTTTTTTTTGTCAAAGGATTATCCATTCCGCCATCCCTTCCTTCCTTTCCCTTCTTTCACCTTTCCTATACACCCACATGTTCCGAGTTGACATAAACCATAAAAAATTTCTCACTAAGTGCATTCCTATATATATTTTAAAAAAAATTCAAATCATTTATATTAACCTTTTTAACTCTTTTTTTCATCATTAAAGGAATCACAATCTTCCCATAAGAATAAGAAAAAGAAAAAGAAAAAGAAAAAGAAAAAGGAAAAGGAAAAGAAAAAAGAAAAGAAAAAGAGAAAGACAAAGAATAGCTCCCATGCGCTTTTGGAGAAGATATAACCTTGAACAAATAAGTACAAACTCCAAAGTCATATGGGAATCCTCGAGTCTCTTTTTCTCCAATCATGACAACAATAAGCAATAAAAGACTTTGCAAAGTAATTAAAGAAGAAAGAAGCCACCACCACGAGTACCAGCACTGTGACTTTGCAAAGTAACTAAAGTAATCTAAATTAGTTTAAGCAGCAAACAAGATCCATAACAACTAGTGGTTATCGATGACCACTCATTAACCAACACCATAGAAGCCACCACCACGAGTACCTAGATTGCTGCTGCCACACTCATTAACAACCCTTCCGATCAAATAAAAAAAAAAACCACTCAGAGGAAGACTACTTTTTATTCTCTGGCACCAATATTACAACAAGCCGACACTTATTTTAATTATGAGTATAGACTTCGTGCATATATTATTTGATAGCCGGCTGAGTAGAATTAATAGGTGCTAACGTATTTGGTTTTCCTGCCAGAGAGTGAAAATGCACCAGAATCTGCTTCAGCTTTCTGGGTTGGGTACTCAATGCCAATGGAAGCCAGCTCGCTGAAATTGATGGGTTCAGCGTATTTGGTGTCTCCATAAAAGATTTCCTCTGCACCCAATTCTGCAGCCTTTTGGGTTGGGTGAAAAACATCAAAGAAGAAGTACAGGTCACGATTGGGGCAGAGTGGTCCGTTCCAGTTCCTGCATGAAATTCCCACCTCTTCACCTGTGAAAAAAATGTTCCCGTTCCAACATGGCTTTTCCACTTCTGTAAAATCTGCCAAGTAATTGTTGGTAAGGAAGAGCTGAATCAACCAAAAGAAGGTTTCAGAGGGGGGGGGGGGGGGGGNTAGAATTTCCAATCGAATAGTACAACCCCTCCAATTTTATATCTTCCATGAGTTTCTTCGTGCGATCGTAAAATCGCTGAGCCGCTAAATTTAAGATGTACTGCCCCAAAGGTGGTAAATTAGCTTTCATAAGTGGGGTGCTACCTACTGGTGGGATACCCACAATGCCGATTTTTCGAGCACCCAAGTTATACAGATCCTGCAACATCATATATATCCATGCAAGAAACAAACACAAAAAAAAAAGAAGAAATTAAAGAAACTGTATAGTTTCTGGAAACTTTTTCAAGTTTACGATACGTTTCCCAGGAGGGCATGCAACTGTAATTTCCAACCTGCAAATGCAATTGATATGTTGACGCTAGGTCTTCAAGGAACTGTGCTGGCCACTGAATAGGTGTTGAAAGGTTTCGTATGTACTCGGCGAAGTCGTTGCCTCCGTCACTAACAATAAACACTGCCTGAGAAAGCAACCTGGCAGCCTCTTCTGTGCCCAATTCAGCTGTTGATGTTGTCACGAACTGTAGAAAATTGTTTGATCTGATCTCCCAGTGAAAGAGGCCTCGGCTTTGGATGTTTTATATTGAACATGATGCATGCATGCATCGTTTACAAACTGAAGTTAGTCATTAATTCTTTAGCATATATATTATGCACTTAATTAGACAGGAAAAATTAAGCAAGCTTACAGTAAAATGCCACCCAGTTGAGTCGAAAATCCCAGATCCTCCAGATGCAAAATTCACTCCATTCAGGAAGCTAGAAGAGGAATTGACAAGAGCCAAATAGGGAGGCGGGCTCTCCTTGTAACCTATCCTCCTTGCTGCCAAACCAAATTTCTTCCATCATGTTAATTAAAACTATCATATGACATTGAGACTTTACGATAAACTATCATCTTGTTAACCCATGCATGCCAAGACATAAATAGTAATATTGTTCCCACAAATTAAAAAAAAAAAAATAGTTTCCCCAGCCATGGCATCAATAAAAGGGCATAGTTCATACCGAGTTCGTCACCCAAAGTGTATCCATTGCTGGCCCTCCCAGTAGATATATTGGTAGGGTAATCTATCCCATACGGACAGAATGGTTCTGTACTCCCTTCAAGGAAATAATTGGTACCCACATCAACAGTAGAGTCACCAAATATGAATAACAGTGTCCTGTTGGTGGCATCCGCAGAATGAAATGCCAAGGTGATGACCACCAACAAGAAGAGAGAAAATGAAGAAACAGAACAACTTTCCATGATTTAATTGATGTATGATTAATACCTAGACCGCGATATCGCTGTGTTTTCTGAGAAACAACTTGTTGCCTACTTTATACTAAAAGTCCTCAAGAATGGACAAATTTGTCGAAAGCATTAGAAACAAAAAAAAAAAAAATCAATCCATGATATACACACGTTGATAAGAAAATAGTGAAAGTTCCAGGAGAGACATTTTTTTAAGGGTCCTGACATTGTTATCAATGCCAAATCTGGAACTGTCATCTCTTCCAAGCTCTTAAAGAACGCTCCATCTGCTCCCACTTCAGATCCAGGCGTAAAGTTTTTTTTTTTTTTTTTCATCAAAAAAAAAAAAGTTGACTGTTTTTTTTTTTTTTGAGAAACTCACAGTTGAATATTAGAAAGCCATGCCTGTTAGAAATTCACCAAATAACTGTAATTTCAGATAAAAGTTAGTATTACTGTCCTAACATGATTTTCTATTGGCAGAAGCAATATGTTCGATAGTTGTAACATGATTTTCTCCAGAGAATTAATCAACGTGCAACACTATTCGATCTATCAGTGGTCAGATCGTGGTGATTGTATTAAATGATGGAAAAATAGAAAATACACGTTGTACTGTTCGCATCAGGGGACTTACAGGAACAGCCCTAAAGGAAAAAGGTTACACCGAAAAATGAAGAGAGACTGATGTAAGAATTTGATGTTGTAGTTAAAGGAATCTCTCTAATTTTATCTTTGTATTTCAGCCAATCCATCTAATTTTTTTTGCTTAAGTGTCTGTTTTCTTTTACTTTCTTTGTTTTTATTAAAAACTTCTATCTTATCCTTCTTTTTTATCTACTTTCCTAAAATAAATCAATTGTTTTCGTCCATTGTCTCTCTTTATTTTATTTTCAGAGGAATTTTCACCTCCTCCAAATCCACTTACCCTATCTCCTTTCCTCTATTTTTCTAAGATGGCTCAAATTTCCTAAAATTAGAAGTAGGAAGCATGTATGGTTTCGTAAAGACTCTCTCCGAATTCTCGACAAAAAGAAAGTTAAGACTCTCAAATAAAATACACTTTTGATATATTTTCTTAATCTTGTTGGAAAGCGAATAAAAAAAAGAGTGGAAATCAGTAAGGCCGCCCGTGGTCCAAATTAAATTGCACATACTCCATTTAATTCCCCATTTGTTTATTTGAACGTTTATCTCGATCCCCAAAAAATAAGAATCACGAGGCAAAGAGGAGAGAAAATACAAACACATACTACTAATTTAATTCCCCATTTGTTTAGTGATTGCGTCTCTTATTTCAACGTTTGTCAATCGCGTTCGTGTCGATACCCAAAAAGTATGGATCACGAGCCTTTTTTTTTTTTTTTGAGAAAGCAGAATCACGAGGCTAAGAGGAGAGAAAATACAAACACATACAAATCAATAGGAGAGAAAATACAAACACATACAAATCAATGGGCATGTTATTTAAGGCAGATCAATCTTGGACTGTGCCCTAATTGTCAATGAGGTTATACACTTATTGAAGAAGTCTAAACAGAAAGCGGTTGTTTGAAAAATAGACTTCCGCAAGGCATATTTTTGGGATTATTTGATGCAAATTATGGAGAGGATGGACTTTGAGCAACGATGGTTACGGTACATTAATACATGCCTCTCGATATCATCACTTGTTGTTCTCATCAATGATTTTCGCATATGACTCTGTCTCTTGGGATTACTTGATGCAAATTATATATGGAGAGGATGGGCTTTGGACAACGATGGTTACCGTAGATTAATACATGCCTCCCGATATTATCACTTGCTGTTCTCATCAATGTTTTCCCATCTCCTCAATCTTCGTTGATTAAAGGATTGAAACATGGGGATTGTTGGGGAAACCTTGGGTAATTTCTCCACTACAACAAACTAGTGAATTGAACTGATTCGATAATTCTCAGGAAAGATGGCCTAGCCTATCTCCTTAGACAGAATTATCATTCCAAGATAAATCCCCACTGGAGGAACAGTGATTTACTTAAAACCCAGCCTCCTAGACAGGACTCACTTGCACAGTGTTATCACAACCTATACCCGACAAAGGCGGCTTAGCCGGCCAACAAATAGAACAAGGCGACTTTGCCAGCCAAGAAAGAAAAAAGGCGGCCTAGCCAGCCAACAAAGAGATAAGGTGGCTTAGCCGGCCAATATTGAATACTAAACAAATAAACAAATGCAGAAATTAAAGGCGGAATAATAAAGAAAGAACACACTCAAAAAAAATTGATAACGGAGTTCGGCCAATTTTGCCTACGTCTCTAGAGCACCACTAGAAAAGGGCCTGCTCTTTTTACTAGGAGAAGAAGAGTATTTAGTACAATTGTTAGGATACAATTATACTCTAATTTTTGGGATGATTTACTAAGACAAGGGGAAGTTCTATTTATAGCAAAACAAACCACCACCCCACCCCAAGCTCAAACTCCACGATGTGGGATTCAAAAAATAGCAACACTATTCCAACAAATCTCTACCTTGTTGCTATTCAAATCCCACCAAGTACTAATCTTCTCAACCAAACAAAGAACAGCCTTCATAGTGCTTCCAACTTGTGCCAACTAGCACCAACTCAAAAGTGCAGGATATTGACCAAGTCTAAACAATGTTCAAACTTGGCCCTAGTCACCACCTTGGTCAACATATCTGCAGGATTCTCCAAAGTTAAAACTTTTTGGAGAAGTATCTCTTCTTCTTCAAGAATCTCCCTCACAAAATGATAACGAACATCGATATGCTTCGTCCGTGCATGAAAGACTTGATTCTTTGCCAAATGAATAGCACTCTGACTGTCAGAATATACTACAAGTTGTTTCTGACCAACTCCCAAGTCTTTTAGCAACCCATGAAGCCAAATTGCCTCCTTCACAGCCTCTGTAATAGCCATATACTCTGCCTCCGTTGTAGACAAAGCCACCGTTGACTGTAAAGTAGACTTCCAACTAATAAGGGCTTTTGCTAAAGTGAACAAATAGCCCGTCGTCGATCTTCGCTTATCCAAATCTCCTGCATAGTCAGAATCACAATATCCAACCACTCCTTGACCAAGTGATTCATCCTTCTGAAATAATAAGCCAACATCTATGGTATCTTTGATATACCTAAGAATCCATTTCACAGCTTGCCAATGACCTCTGCCGGGATCATGCATGTATCTGCTCACAACAATAATAGCTTGGGAAATATCTGGTCTCGTACACACCATTGCATACAACAAACTTCCAACTGCATTAGCATATGGGATCTTCGTCATGTACTCTCGTTCTTCTTCTGTCTGTGGAGATAACTGGCAGCTAAGTTTCAAATGAGGGGCAAGTGGAGTACCTACAGGTTTTGATTCCTCATTCATACCAAAACGTTATAGTACTTTCTTCAAATACTTCTTCTATGTCAGCCAAAGCTTGCCTCCCTCTCCGTCTCTGCTTATCTCCATACCAAGAATCTTTTTGGCTTCTCCCAAATCATTCATCTCGAACTCTCTACTCAACTGAGCCTTTAGCTTGTCAATTTCAACTTGGCTCTTTGCAGCTATCAGCATGTCATCAACATATAAGAGTAGGTAGATGTAGGACCCACCTTGAAGTCTGCTCAAATACACACAATGGTCGTATTTGCTCCTTGTGTACTTCTGACCCAACATAAACTTGTCAAATCGTTTGTACCACTGCCTTGGAGATTGCTTCAATCCGTACAACGACTTGTCTAGTTTGCACACCCAATTCTCTTTACCAGCAACTTTGTTTCCATCGGGCTGAGTCATATAGATTTCCTCCTTCAAGTCACCGTGTAAGAACGCAGTCTTCACATCAAGTTGAGCTAGCTCCAAATTTAACTGTGCTACCAAGGCCAACAGAATTCTAATGGAGGAATGCTTCACAACTGGAGAAAATACCTCATTATAATCAATTCCCTCCTTCTGAGCGTAGCCTTTAGCCACCAATCTTGCCTTGTAGCGAACATTATTCTTGTCAGGAAATCCTTCTTTCTTAGCAAATACCCATTTGCATCCAATTGCCTTCTTTCCCTTCGGTAGTTGTGTCAGCTTCCATGTCTTATTCTTTTGAAGAGATTTCATCTCCTCCTCCATTGCCTCTTTCCAACTGCTACTTTCAGAACTCCGAATGACTTCTGAAAAAGTGGAAGGAACATCATCGACGACTGGAAGTGCATAGGCCACCGTTTCAATGAGACGTTCTGGTTTTCTTCTTTCTCGTCTCGATCTACTAGTGGCAATTGAATCAAACTTTTGCATAGATTCTTGGGCCAGAACCTCTTTTTCATCTGACTCTTCCTCTGTCAATGGAGAGTCACCATTTGTGCTCTTAACTGGGATCACCATAGTAGGCTCAAACTCTACCTGCTTTGATACACACTCCACCTGTTGTGAAGTACCACCAGCTTCTTCTGGATTTACCTTAGTCAACATGGCAGATTCATCAAAGGTAGCATCCCTGTTGATAATAGTCTTTTTTGCCTCTAGACACCAAAGACGGTATCCTTTCACTCCAGCATTATGACCCATAAATAGAGCCTTCTTTGCTCGTGGATCTAACTTTGATTCATTTACAAGGTAGTATGCAGTGGAGCCAAACACACGCAAAGAATCATAATCTGTAGCAGGTTTTCCAGACCATACCTCCAAAGGGGTCTTGCCACCTAAAGCAGAATGTGGCAACCGATTAACAAGATGTTGAGTATATGTCACAGCCTCAGCCCAAAAATTTCTGCCTAGCCCAGCATTAGACAGCATACAACGAACTTTCTACACCAATGTCTTGTTTATACGCTCTGACACCCCTTTCTGCTGTGGTGTTTTTCTGACTGTGAAGTGCCGAACTATGCCACTATCATGGCATATCTTCAAGAAAGGATCACTCGTATATTCTCCACCATTGTCTGTTCGGAGAACTTTAATCTTTCTTCCTGTCTGGTTCTCAACCTGAGTTTTCCATTTAAGGAAAATCCCAAGCACTTTATCCTTCTTCTTCATTGTAAACACCCACACTTTTCTAGAAAAATCATCAACAAAAGTGACAAAATAGTGTCTACCTCCAAGAGATGGAGTCTTGGCAGGTCCCCACACATCTGAATGCATATAGTCTAAAATCCCCTTGGTATCATGGATAGCAGTGCCAAACTTCACTCTTCGTTGCTTTCCCAGAACACAATGCTCACAAATTTCCAATTTGCAAGTCTTCGTACCTTTCAACAATCCCTGCTTGGCAAGAATCTGCAAGGATTTTTCACCAGCATGTCCCAAACGTATATACCACAGCTTCGTTGCCTCTGCATCTTTCTTGCTTCCAGAAGTTACTGCTGCAACTGCCCCAATTACTGTACTACCTTGGTAGTAATATAGATTATTCTTCCTCATGCCTTTTAACATCACCAATGCTCCTGCTGTTGCTTTATGAATTCCATCTCGGATAGTGACAACTAGGCCTTTTGATTCTAAGGCCCCCAAAGAAATGAGATTCTTCTTCAACTTTGGAACATAGAGAATATCTCTCAAAATTCTGGTGGATCCATCATGATTTTTCAGCTTGATTGAACCTATCCCGACTGTTTTACATGGATTGTCATTACCCATGAAAACAACCCCGCCATTGAGCTATTCAAGGTCAAAGAACCATTCTCGAATGGGGCACATACGGTAGGTGCAACCAGAATCCAAAATCCACTCATCAACGTGTGATGTTGAAGGTGAAGCAACTAAAGAAGTGTCTGACTCTGCATCACTCTTGCATTCTGCAACATTTGCATCTTGTGGAGTCTTTCCCTTCTTTTTTAACTTCGGACAGTCTTTCTTCCAATGCCCTTTCTCATGACAAAAGGCACACTCATCTTTGGCAACTCTGCTTCTCGACTTGGATCTTCCTCTTCTCCCCTTTCACTGGCTTTGCTGTCGTCCTCTAGCCACTAAAGCTTCATCTGCTGCAGTTGCTTTCCTCTTCATTTTGTCCTGCTGTCTCAACTCATGACTGTACAAAGCCGAACATACAGCCTCTAAGGATGCATTCTCCTTCCCATGAAGTAATGTTGTCTCCAAGTGCTCGAACTCTTCGGGAAGAGAAGATAACAGCATCAAAGCCAAGTCTTCGTCTTCAAATATAACATCCAAATTGAACAGCTCTGCTACTAACTTTTTAAACAAAGTGATGTGTTCATTCATCATAGAACCTGGTCGATACTCGAACCGGAACAATCTCTTCTTCATTAGAAGCTTATTCTGACCACTCTTCTTCAAGAAAGTGTCTTCCAATGCCTTTCACAGTTTGTGTGCAGAAACTTCATTTTTGAATGCATATTTCTGCTCCTTGGACAAGCATGATCAAATTGTTCTGCACGCCAACTTGTTTACATCGGCCCACTCCTTGTCATTGATATCGTCAGGTTTCTCTTCTTCAATAGCAACATCAAGTCCCTACTGGAATAGCGAGTCAAGGACCTCACACTACCACATGCCAAAATGACCGGCACCATCAAATATCTCCACAGCAAGCTTCGAACTAGATACTGGGATCCTCGACCATCTGGATGTGGAAACCATCTCTCCTGAATGTGTACTTGATTTAGCCTGTTTTGAACCTGCTTCCGCCATTACAAAATCAAAAGATAGTATTCAACAGTTTCAAATAGCCCGAAGGACGAACCTTCGGCTCCGCTACCACTTGTTGGGGAAAACTCGGGTAATTTCCCCACTACAACAAACTAGTGAATTGAACTGATTCGATAATTCCCAGGAAATATGGCCTAGCCTATCTACTTAGACAGAATTATCATTCCAAGATAAATCCCCAGGAAAGACTGGAGGAACAGTGGTTCACTTAAAACCCAGCCTCCTAGACAGGACTCACTTGCACAGTGTTATAATTCACAACCTATACCCGACAAAGGCGGCTTAGCCGGCCAATAAATAGAACAAGGCGACTTTGCCAGCCAAGAAAGAAATAAGGCGGCTTAGCCAGCCAACAAAGAGATAAGGTGGCTTAGCCGGCCAATGTTGAATACTAGACAAGTAAACAAATGCAGAAATTAAAGGCGAAATAATAAAGAAAGAACACACTCAAAAAAAATTGATAACGGAGTTCGGCCAATTTTGCCTACGTCTCCGGAGCACCACTAGAAAAGGGCCTGCTCTTTTTACTAGGAGAAGAAGAGTATTTAGTACAATTATTAGGATACAATTATACTCTAATTTTTGGTATGATTTAATAAGGCAAGGGGAAGTTCTATTTATAGCAAAACAAAACCCCCCAAGCTCAAACTCCACGATGTGGGATTCAAAAAATAACAACACTATTCCAACAGGGATTCCCTATCCTTTTTTTTTTTTTTCAAGGCCACACATATAAGTGTAGCTATCCAAAAGTGTGCTTATCTTTTTTTTTTTTGCAGACTTATTGCTGAGTAAAGTGGAGAAGCTGCCGTTTAAATATTTGGGCCTCCCACTTGGCGCAAATATGAAGAAAGCAGTGAACTGGCAGCTTGTGATTGACAAATTCCACAACAGACTGAAATCATAACTCCTTTCTTTCGTCGGTCGGGTACAGTTGATTAAATCTGTTCTCTCATCTCTTCCTGTCTATTTCCAATCCCTCTTTAGATTACCTGCAACAGTAAATAAGAGGCTGGTTCAAATTCAGAGAAGATTTCTGTGGGGAGGTAGCCTGGAAAAGAAAAAAGTCTGCAGGGTAGCGTGGGATAAAGTCTCACGTCCTAAGGACTTTGGAGGCCTTGGCATAGACTCCTTAGTCCTAAAGAACAACAACTTGTGCTTCAAATGGTTTTGGAGTTACCTTCAAAACCCCAATGTTGATTGGTGTTGACGATGCCAAAAGACCAAGCTATCCCCTGAAGAGCAATCTTTCTATCTGCATCGGCGATGGTAGCAAGATATCTTTTTGGCTTAATAAATGGTCCCCTTTAGGGATCCTGAAGGAGAAATTTGGACGGTTGTTTCAAGCATCCGCTGTGCAAGACGTTTCCCTCGCATCAGCAGCGATCCTTGCACCACTTTCCCTAACCTCTGAAGCATGGCGTAGACACTTGTATGATTGGGAAATTAATCAATGCAAGCTGATCGATGAAGAACTCTCCAAAGTTTCTTTTAATAAGCATGCTGAAGACAGGTGGAAATGGGACAATAAAAAGGGAGAATTTTCAGTTAAAGATGGTAAGGATTTCATCGTGAAATCCTCCTTACCCAGGGCAACAATTCCTAACTTATAGACTAATCTTGCCCCCGAAAGGTTCACTGTTTCTTGTGGCTGTTGATAAATGAAGGAACTGTAGTTAAGGTAAACTTAGTTAGAAGAGGTATTCTGCCACCCGATCAGGTCACTTGCTCGTTGTGTAACTCAGAACCAGAGACCAGCACACATCTCTTTCTCCATTGTCCCCCTCTCCTGGAAGTTTTGGCAACGACTATGTCATTGGTGGGGCATCCCTTGGATCTCCCCTCCATCTATGCTTGAGTGGTTAGCCCACTGGCCTTGGCTAGAACCCTCTTTAACTAGAAGAGCTACTTGGATGATATTCGGTTTGGTTGTAGTATGGTCGATTTGGATCGCAAGGAATAAACTAATTTTCAATAATGAAGTAATTTGCTGGGATTGCTTGTTGGATATAACAGTAGCAAGAGCAACCTTGTGGATAAAGTCACTTCAACCAGAGTTCCCCTACGCTTCTTGCAATCTACTGGCTTCTTCAGATGTGATCAAAGACTGGATAGAGGTCATTAGGAAGTTTGAATAGTCATTTCTTTTGTTGCTTCAGTTTCACTAGCTTTTTCTTTCTCTCTTGTCAGCTGATTGGCCATGAGCTACTACCAAATTGTAATCCTGTCATTGTCTTAATGACTGTATGCATTGCCCAGTAAGTAATAAGTGCGATTAGTATCAAAAAAAATCTTATTCTTCTTTTAGTGTGATTATCACGTTAATTAGAAAAAGTTAACTCCTAAATGCGATTTCCATTTTAAAAAAATCTCACAGGTGATATGTCCATAATCTATGACGTGAAGAATTGATCACAAATATGTCTAAAAAAAAAAACCTTTTGAAAGTCCTAAATCTTTTATACATAGGTCATTCTTTCATGTGGCATGTGCATCCCAAATGGAATTTAATTTGTGCTGTGATTTTTATCCAGTTAACAACTCGGGGTAACATGAACTAGAGCAACCGAATTTTCATTCCAAATCCAAATTCCTTACATCAAACCAAAAAAAAAAAAAGAAAAACTACAAAAGAGGAATGCATCAACCACCAGAATTACACAGAGAGTGCGGCCTTGCCTCTGGAGGCCGTGGACAACATCGATGGGATCATCAGAATATCTTTAGAGATACTATAAATTAATCCAGCCGGATATCTTTTTAGTAGATACTATTAATTAATCCAGCTTTATTTATTTATTGTTTATAAGGAAGACTGCTTTTTATTCTTTGGCACCATATTACAACAAGCCGACACTTATTTTAATTATGAGTATAGGCTTAGTAGTCCATACTATTTGAAAGCCGGCTGAGTAGAATTAATGGGTGCTAACGTATTTGGTTTTCCTGCCAGAGATTGAAAATGCACCCAAATCTGCTGCAGCATTGTGGGTTGGGTACTCAATGCCAATGGAAACCAGGTCGCTGAAATTGATGGGTTCAGCGTAATTGGTGTCTCCATGAAAGAGTGCCTCTGCAGCCAGATCTGCAGTCTTTTGGGTTGGGTGACCAACGTCAAAGAACAAGTACTGGTCGCGATCGGGGCAGAGTGGTCCGTTCCAGTTCCTGCATGAAATTCCCACGTCTTCTGTGAAATAAAATATATCTGTCCCGTTGTACCCGTTCCAACATGCCTTCTCCACTTCTGTAAAATCTGTCAGGGAGGGGAAGAAAGAAAGAGCTGAGTCAACCAAATGTGTTTGTACTATAATAAAATACATAGGGAGACGTAATTAAGTAGTAAAACATCTCAAAACAAAAGCTCTAATAGAATAAAAACATAATTCAAAATATCCTAGTAAATCTCTCAGTTAGTGACCTCCATGGAGAATAACGATTTTGGATCGGATCAGTTGGAGGTGTCCACAAATTTACACAAAAAAATTAATTAACCAGCACATAAAGAATGCAACTCACGAACAGATCTTTATGACGGTGATGAATAATAGTTTAACAAAAGAAGGTTTCAAGGGAAAAAATAAAGAAAGAAAAAAGAAAATTTAAGCTGCTTACTATATTTCGATGGATCATGGATGACATCAGTGGTAAAGGCGATAGAATTTCCAAGCGAATAGTTCATCCCGTCCCATTTTAAATCTTCCAGGAACTTCTTCGTGCCATTGTAAAATTTCTGAGCTGCTAAGTTTACGATATACTCACCAATAAGTCCAAGTTTAGCTTTAATAATTGGGGTGCTACCTACTGGCGGGATACCCACAATGCCGAATTTTCGAGCACCCAAGTTATATAAATCCTGCAACATCATATCCAAGAAACAAACAAAAGAAGAAGAAGAAGAAGAATTAGAAAACTGTAATTTTTGGAAACTTTTTGAAGTGTACGTAACGTGCCCAGGAGGCAACTGTAATTTCTAACCTGCAAATGCATTTGATATGTTGACGCAAGGTCTTCAAAGAACTCTGATGGCCACTCAAAAGGTTTTGAAAGGTTTCGTATGTACTCGGCGAAGTCGTTGCCTCCGTCACTAACAATAAACAGTGCCTGAGAAACCAACCTGGCAGCCTCTTCTGTACCCAATTCGGCTGTGATGTTGACACGAACTGTAGAAAATTGTTTGATCTGATCTCCCAGTGAAAGAGGCCTGCTCGGCTTTGGATTTTTATATTGAACATGCATGCATCGTTTACAAACTGAAGTTAGTCTTTAATTATTAAATTGCTGCATGTGCTTCTCTTCTCAAATCAATAAATAATGTACCAGTAGACTTTTTTATTGAGATACATAGCAGAAGTAATTAGGTACTTAATTTGTTTAATCATTTGTCAGCAAAAGTTATCCAGCTTTGAGACTTGGGCCAGTGCACGTATACAACAAAAACAAGTAATATGAATTCTTTAGCATATATATGCACTTAGACAGGAAGGAAAAGAGCAAGCTTACAGTAATATTCCACCCAGTAGAGTCGAAAATCCCAGATCCTCCAGATGCAAAATTCACACCGTTCAGGAAGCTAGAAGAAGAATTGACAAGAGCCAAATAGGGAAGCGGGCTCTCGTCGTAACCCACCCTCCTCGCTGCCAAATCACAGACTCATCATGTTAATTGAGACTACGTACGTATAATTATTTCTGCTACTTAGATGACATCCGATAAAATTGAAATGCTAAAAGAAGTAAAGATTAAGTTGTGTGTGTGTAACCATGCATGCCCCGAGACATAAATAGTAATATTGTTCCCAAAAAAAAAATAGGGTTCCCATGGCATGCATAAAAAGCATAGTTCATACCAAGTTCGTCAGCCAAATTATATCCATTGCTGAACCTCCCAGTGGAGATATTGGTAGGGTAATCAATCCCATACGGACAGCCTGGTCCTAAATTCCCTTCAAGGAAATTATTGGTGCCCACATCAACAGTAGAGTCACCAAATATGAATAACAGTGTCCTGTTGGTGGCATCAGCAGAATGAAATGCCAAGGTGATGACCACCAACAAGAAGAGAGAAAGTGAAGAAACAGAACACCTTTCCATGATTTAATTGATGTATGATCAATACCTAGAGCGTCCTAGCTAGTGTGCCTTCTGAGATATAACTTGTTTCTTATTTATACTAAAAGGCCTCAAGAATGGACAAGCTAGAGTGCATGTTTTACATGCATGGCTGCAAAGCTAGCGGATGCTCACGTATGCTTCATTACTTTTTTTTTTTTTTGAACATCCGTATGCTTCATTACTTGGTATAAACAAATTTTAAGGCAGTTTGTCGCAAGCTTTAGAGACAAAAAATCAATCCATGTTAAACACGTGGATAAGAAAATAGGGAAAGTCTTCCAAGCTCTTGAAGAACGCTCCATCTGCTCCCACATCTAAACAGATCCAGGCTGCAAAATTGAATATTAGTGGAAATCCATGCCTGTTAGAAATATCGGGGAAATTCGGAATTTCCCCACTACAACAAACAACTAGTGAATTGAACTGATTCAATAACTCTCAGGAAAGATGGTCTAGCCTATCTCTTTAGACACAATTATCATTTCAAGATAAATTTCCAAGAAAGACTGGAGGAATTATGATTCACTTAAAACCCAGCTTTCTAGACAGGACTCACTTGCACAGTATTTTAATTCACAACTTAACCCGACAAAGGCGGCATAGTCGGCCAACAAATGAAACAAGGCGGCTTTGCCGGCCAACAAAGAGATAAGGCGGCTTAGCCGGTCAATGTTGAATACTAAACAAATAAACAAATGCGGAAAAATAAAGGCGGGATAAT
This sequence comes from Turnera subulata, assembly GCA_028386065.3. Taxonomy (NCBI): domain Eukaryota; kingdom Viridiplantae; phylum Streptophyta; class Magnoliopsida; order Malpighiales; family Passifloraceae; genus Turnera; species Turnera subulata. The sequence continues at coordinate 45,368 of JAKUCV010005896.1, read as the reverse complement.
AAAGAAAGAACACACTCAAAAATTGATAACGGAGTTCGGCCAATTTTGCCTACGTCTCCGGAGCACTGCTCTTTTAATAGGAGAAGAGTTAGTACAATTGTTAGGATACAATGTACTCAAATTTTTGGGATGATTCTAAAGGGATGTGAGGGATCTTATTTATAGCCTTTTCCAACCCCTCACTCCCACTTTCTAATAGATGTGGGATACAAAACACCACATCACTATTCAACAATCTCCACATTGGAGTATTTGTAGTCCCACCAGACCTCTATCTTCTCAACCATACAAAGAACAGTGCTTCCAACTTGCGCCAACTCAAATATGCAGGATATTGACCAAGTCTAAACAATGTTTAAACTTGGCCCTTGTCACCACCTTGGTCATCATATCTGCAGGATTCTTCATAGTCAAAATCTTCTGGAGAAGTATCTCTTCTTCTTCAAGAATTTCCCTCACAAAATGATAACGAACATCAATGTGCTTCGTCCTTGCATGAAAGACTTGATTCTTCGCTAAATGAATAGCACTCTGACTGTCAGAACATACCACAAGTTGTTTCTGACCAACCCCCAAGTCTTTGAGCTATCTATGAAGCCAAATGGCCTCCTTTACAGCTTCTGTAATAGCCATATACTCTGCCTCCGTTGTAGACAAAGCCACCGTTGACTGTAAAGTGGACTTCCAACTAACAGGGGCTTTTGCTAAAGTGAAAAAATAGCCCGTCGTCGATCTTCACTTATCCAAATCTCCAGCACAGTCAGAATCACAATATCCAACAACTCATTGACCAAGTGATTCATCCCGCTCAAACATTAAGCCAACATCTACGGTATCTTTGATATACCGAAGAATCCATTTCACAGCTTGCCAATGACCTCTGCCAGGATCATGCATGTATCTGCTCACAACGCTAATAGCTTGTGAAATATCCGGTCTCGTACACACCATTACATACATCAAGCTTCCGACTACATTGGCATAAGGGACTTTTGCCATGTACTCTCGTTCTTCATCTGTCTGCGAAGATAACTGGCTGCTAAGCTTCAAATGAGGAGCAAGCGGAGTACCTACAGGTTTTGACCCTTCATTCATGCCAAAACGTTGTAGTACTTTCTTTAAATATTCTTTTTGAGTTACCCAAAGCTTGCCTCCTTCTCTGTCCCTGCTTATCTCCATGCCGAGAATCTTCTTGGCTTCTCCTAAATCCTTCATCTCTAACTCTCTACTCAACTGAGCCTTCAACTTGTCAATTCCAACTTGGCTCTTTGCAGCTATCAGCACATCATCAACGTATAAGAGTAGATAGACCCATCTTGTAGTCTTCTCAAATACACACAATGGTCGTATTTGCTCCTTGTGTACTTCTGACACAATATAAACTTGTCAAATCGTTTGTACCACTGCCTTGGTGATTGCTTCAAACCGTATAACGACTTGTCTAGTTTGCACACCCAATTTTCTTCACCAGTAACTTTGTATCCATCGGGCTGAGTCATATAGATTTCCTCCTTCAAGTCACCGTTTAAGAATGCGGTCTTCACATCAAGTTAAGCTAGCTCTAAATTCAACTGTGCTACCAAGGCCAACAGAATTCTAATGGAGGAATGCTTCACAACTGGAGAAAATACCTCATTATAATCAATTTCCTCCTTTCGAGCGTAGCCTTTAGCCACCAATCTTGCCTTTTAGCGAACATTACTCTTGTTAGGAAATCTTTCTTTCTTAGCAAATACCCATTTGCATCCAATTGCCTTCTTTCCCTTCGGTAGTTGTGTCAACTTCCATGTCTTGTTCTTCTGAAGAGATTTCATCTCTTCCTCCATTGCCTCTTTCCAACTGCTACTTTCAGAACTCTGAATGGCTTCTGAAAAACTGAAAGGAACATCATCAACGACTCGAAGTGCATACACCACCGTTTCAATGAGATGTTCTGGTTTTCTCTTTTCTCGTCTTGGTCTACTAGTGGCAATTGACTCGAACTGTTGCGTAGGTTCTTGGGTCAGAACCTCTTCTTCATCTGACTCTTCCTCTATCAATGGAGAGTCACCATTGGTGCTCTTAGTTGGGATCACCATAGTAGGCTCAAACTCTACCTGCTTTGATACACTCTCCACCTGTTGTGAAGTACCACCAGCTCCTTTTGGATTTACCTTTGTCAACATGGTAGATTCATCAAAGGTAACATCCACGCTGATAATAGTCTTCTTTGCCTCTAGACACCAAAGACGGTATCCCTTCACTCCAGCATTAAGACCCAAAAATAGAGCCTTCTTTGCTCATGGATCTAACTTTGATTCATTCACATGGTAGTATGCAGTGGAGCCAAACACACGTAAAGAATCATAATCTGTAGCAGGTTTTCCAGACCATACCTCCAAAGGGGTCTTGCCACCTAAAGCAGAATATGGCAATCGATTAACAAGATGTTGAGCATATGTCACAGCCTCAGCCCAAAAATTTCTGCCTAGCCCAGCATTAGACAGCATACAATGAACTTTCTCCACTAATGTCTTGTCCATACGCTCTGACACCTACTGTGGTGTTTTTCTGACTGTGAAGTGCCGAACTATACCACAATCTTGGCATATCTTCAAGAATGGATTACTCGTATATTCTCCACCATTGTCTGTTTGGAAAACTTTAATCTTCCTTCCTGTCTGGTTCTCAACCTGAGTTTTCCATTTAAGGAAAATCCCAAGCACTTCATCCTTCTTCTTCATTGTAAACACCCACACTTTTCTAGAAAAATCATTAACTAAAGTGACAAAATAGTGTCTACTTCCAAGAGATAGAGTCTTGGCTGGTCCCCATACATCTGAATGCACATAGTCCAAAATCCCCTTGGTATCATGGATAGCAGTGCCAAACTTCACTCTTCATTGCTTTCCCAGAACACAATGCTCACAAAATTCCAATTTGCAAGTCTTCGTACCTTTCAACAATCTCTGCTTGACAAGAATCTGCAAAGATTTTTCATCAGCATGTCCCAAACGCATATGCCACAGCTTCGTTGCCTCTACATCTTTCTTGCTTCAAGAAGTTACTGCTGCAACTACCCCAATTACTGTACTACCTTGATAGTAATACAGATTATTCTTCCTCACACCTTTTAACATCACCAATGCTCTTGATGTTGCTTTAAGAATTCTATCTCGGATAGTGACAACTAGGCCTTTTGATTCTAAGGCCCCCAAAGAAATGAGATTCTTCTTCAACTCTGGAACATATCGAACATCTCCCAAAATTCTGGTGAATCCATCATGATTTTTCAGCTTGATTGAACCTATCCCGACTGTTTTACATGGATTGTCATTGCCCATGAAAACAACCCCGCCATTAAGCTCTTCAAGGTCAAAGAACCATTCCCGAATGGGGCACATATGGTAGGTGCAACCAGAATCCAAAATCCACTCATCAACATGTGATGTTGAAGGTGAAGCAACTAAAGAAGTGTCTGACTCTGCATCACTCTTGCATTCTGCAACATTTGCATCTTGTGGAGTCCCTTCTTTTTCAACTTCGGACAGTCTTTCCCTTTCTCATGACAAAAGGCACACTCATCTTTGGCAACTTTGCTTCTTGACTTGGATCTTCCTCTTCTCCCCTTTAACTGGCGTTGCTGTCATCCTCTAGCCACTAAGGCTTCATCTGCTGCAGTTGCTTTGTTCTTCACTTTATCTTGTTGTCTCAGCTCGTGACTATACAAAGCAAAACATACAGCCTCCAATGATACATTCTCCTTCCCATGAAGTAGCGTAGTCTCCAGGTGCTCGAATTCATCAGGAAGAGATGATAACAGCATCAAAGCCAAGCCTTCATCTTCAAATACTACGTCTAAATTGAACATGTTTGCTACTACTTTTTTAAACAGAGTGATGTGTTCATTCATCGTTGAACCTGGTCAATACTTGAACCGGAACAATCTCTTCTTCATCAGAAGCTTATTCTGACCACTATTCTTCAAAAAAGTGTCTTCCAATGCCTTCCACAGTTTGTGATCAGAAACTTCATTTTTGAATGCATATTTCTGCTCCCTGGACAAACACGATCGAATTGTTCCGCATGCCAACTTGTTTACGTCGGCCCACTCCTTGTCACTGATATCGTCAGGTTTCTCTTCTTCAATAGCAACATCAAGTTCATGCTGGAATAGCGAGTCAAGAACCTCACACTGCCACATGCCAAAATGACCGGTACCGTCAAATATGTCCACAGCAAGCTTCGAACTAGATACTGGGATCCTCGACCATCTGGATGTGGAAGCCATCCCTCCTGAATGTGTACTTGATGTAGCCTATTTTGAACCTGCTTCAGCCATTACAAAATCAAAAGATAGTATTCAACAATTTCAAATAGCCCAAAAGACGAACCTTCGGCTCTGCTACCACTTGTTGGGGAAACTCGGGTAATTTCCCCACTACAACAAACAACTAGTGAATTGAACTAATTTGATAATTCCCAGGAAAAATGGCCTAGCCTATCTACTTAGACAGAATTATCATTTCAAGATAAATCCCCAGGAAAGACTGGAGGAACTATGTGTAAGTTTCCCTAGAGCTATTATGACACTCATAACAAGCACAATATGCAGCGGAAACAAAGAAACTCAACCAAGAACCAAGTGAAGCATGCATAAACTGTATAACAATTTTTACATACCTGGAAGGTTAGGATCTTTCACCTAACTTGTGTAACCGAATCAGCTAGAGCCAGACAAAAGCCTCGCCCCTCTACGGTATCCACACGAACCATGATCGGCTTGGAATCGTCACACGAATCAAGCCTCGAGCTCCCCGGACTGATGTGCTAGCAACAAGAAACCGGAAGCTATGTGTTTTGGGTGTTTTGGTGTTCTTCTTTTCTTTCACAAAGAAGAAGAAGAAGAGAGGTGTGTTTTTCTCTGAAATGCTGAAGCAAAAACGTGAGAGAGGGAGGGAATGATCTGATCATTACACATTCAACCCACTCAACAAAAGCCTTGGCCTAATGGCAAACATGGTGGACTAAAAGTAGCATTATGATAATGCATCCACATAATCATGTTACCCACTAAAAGCCAAAACACACCAACTCATCACAGCACTTAAAGGGGCTCAATTATACTGACATTCAGCAAACCAACCACCCAAAAACGACCTTGGTTCAACCATGGTCCAACCACAGTCCAACCACACCCGGTCCAACCACGGTTCAACCACCTGCTCGAATCAACGGTTCTATGTGTGTGACCCTGTAGGCACTTGTAACGTCCGACAATAATTGTAAAATCTCATTTTACAATTATAAGCAAAGAGCGGCGTCTAGCAACACATCATTGCTACCCGAACGACAAGATCAGTACTGATTCTATATGCCTCGGAACATGTCATCGTCCTTTTGTCCCATTATCTAGATCAAACACGAGACATGGAATATGTCAATCTCGTATATGTTTAATCTATGTTTCTTGATCCCCGAGTTAACTGTATAAAACGGATACCCGTGATATCACCATATCACCCAATCCGAGCATGGCCATGCATTTAACAGTTCAACTCTATCAAGAAACCATCCGAAAATATACCCGTTATATGGGTCGGACGAATCCCCTCTTGATCAATCAAAACCCACTACATAATCATCATATACCCAATGATTACCCTTATGCCCACCCAGTTACGGGTGACTAGGAATAATATCAAAGTACATGACTCATATGTTGGATACCTTGACGATCTCAGGTCGGAGGACAATACATCTATAAGAACCACTAATGACATACATATAACGTTCCATGTATATGTGGGTCGGTCTAGTCTACAAGTTCTCTAACTTGTACCCGTATGTAGAATTCATATCACATATAAATTCTCAACATACGCTAGTCTTAATTTATTATTACAACCCATCCATAATAATAATCGACTAGGGACATTTAAGAATATGAAATATTCTAGGGTTATAAGTATGTGCAAGCGTTTATCTCATAAACGATACTTATTGGAATAACCTTAATGTGTATACATGACTACAAATAATCATCCATGATTGGCTTTTGGGCATATTATACTAACACTATGGTTCACTTAAAACCCAGCCTCCTAGACAGGACTCACTTGCACAGTGTTTTAATTCACAACTTAACCCGACAAAGGCGGCTTAGCCGGCCAACAAATGAAACAAGGCGGCTTTGCCGGCCAACAAAGAGATAAGGCGGCTTAGCCGGCCAATGTTGAATACTAAACAAATAAACAAATGCGGAAAAATAAAGGCGGAATAATAAAGAAAGAACACACTCAAAAATTGATAACGGAGTTCGGCCAATTTTGCCTACGTCTCCGGAGCACTGCTCTTTTAATAGGAGAAGAGTTAGTACAATTGTTAGGATACAATGTACTCAAATTTTTGGGATGATTCTAAAGGGATGTGAGGGGTCTTATTTATAGCCTTTTCCAACCCCTCACTCTCGAAGATTTCTGCATACATGAGAACTCGAATCCGAGACCTCCCTTAAGTGGAACCAAGTCACTTACGATTTGGACCAATCTTTTACTTTGTTTTTATTAGAAAACTTCTGTCTTATCCATCTTTTTTAACTACTCTCCTAAAATAAATGTTAAACACGTTTATAAAGGACTCAATGTTACTAAAAAAAAGTTAGGAGGAAAATACAAGGGATACCAAGATAAAAGAGAGAAGGAAAACATAAGATTTTAGTACGATTATCACATTATTTAGTACATCTACCGCAGATTATACGCATAAGCATTTTGGGAGGGATTCTTTTGCGAAAAGAATCATGTTAATATATTTGACTCCGGACTTAGCCAAAGGTTGAAAGGGGTAATGATAACACACCAATATCTTTCCAAAAAACATCACTTTCTCCGGAGTCATTTTCCAGGATAATAATTATGAACGGAAAATTAGAGTTTTAAAACAACACCATAAGTAATGGAGCCGTGTCGGGATTGAAGACTTTGGTGTTCATAAGGGAAACGTGGCTCGTGAACGTAATAATTAATTTTTCCCTAAAAAAAAAACGTAATAATTAATTTCATTGGCTGGCCTACCCTCCTGCTAACAGTGTGAAATACCATTTTTTTTTTCGTATGTATCTTAATATGTACCAAGTGAAAAACAAAACCTTACAGAATTGAGAATCCATAAACATCAAGTCTATGAATCAGGACATGCATCAACTTAATATTACATAACTGACATATAAAACTAAGCAGCAAATTGTCCATATGTGTTTAATCATTAATGGTCACGTTCTTTCTTTTTGTAAATATGAATCAGGACATGTATATAAATCACTTATTTATTGTGGGCAATTGCTGACTCTAAGTTATTTTGGACAAAATGTGTTTTGGGAATGTATTAGCTAATGATTACGTTTTGACTAGTAAGAATCACAAGGTTATACTTACCTGGATTCAAATTATGTTAAATTTACAAAGAACTTAATATTAAAGCAAGCTTGTTGGACGTGGTGTGTTGGGGAACAGAACCGCACCCTGTTGAAAATTCAACTAATTTTCATCGAATTAAGATTTCCCTCTATCTTTATTAATGTCTTAGTTTTTATTTCTTTTTCTTATACTTTGAGAATTTTCCAAAGAACTTTCCAAACAAGGTAATGTCTTCTTTCTTTCCAAAGAATTCTGCTCTCATGAGTATCGAGATACTATAATGTTAGAGGTAGCCACGAGGTAATTAATGGCTATATAGTTTGAATAAATCATAGTACGTAAACTCTTTGATAAAAACCATAATAAACTGAATTTTATATTTGTGGCCTTTTAAATTAGCTCTTTCCTCAAATTGATATTATATGCGTATTAATTGGGGAAAAAAGATATAATCACCTTTCTATTTTGTGAATTGGCACATTCTATTCTTTTGATTTTCAACAATAGGGACAACAATTTAAGTAAAATTTTTGTTTTTTAATTAAAAAAATAATAATATACTTATGAATAGGTTATAAAACATGGATATAAAGTGACGAGCCAAATTTGAAAAGTAGGTTCTAAAAAGTTGGTTCGATTTCCTGCTAAAAAGTAGGTGTTCTGAAAAGTTGGTTCGATTTCCTACTTTGAGTTCTTAAATCTTAATCATTACAAAACCACTCTAAGCAATGACTAGACTATATAAGAAAACTAAAAGGGTGAATTTTATATGTATGATTATTTTTCTCAGATGTATTAGTCACTAAGTTTTAGTTATGTATTTTCCTCTTTCACCTTATTAGAATTTAATTAATGTAACAACTATGGCTATAGAATTTGGCACTCCCTCAACCCTGACATTAACAATTTAATAGGATTAAACAATATCCTCTCCCAGTTTCAACGATTATGCCCAAATTTTTCAATGAAATGTACCATCTCAACAGTCATCGGATTGCCAATAAAATGCACAGGGAGCTGAAAATAATGGCAACTATAATACTTTGACTTACAAAATGACTTGGACTGCATATGCCATAATTAATTGGGCTTTAAGAAAAAAAAAAAAAAGAACATGAGCAATTGATTTTGGGTTTTAATACATCCAATTCGAGCTGGGCTTCGGTAACTTATGGTAGTATTTTTTTAGTACTTGCCCGCAATTTATTTCATTGGACGGGAGACATTGATCATTTTGCATCAATACAGCAAAATTCATCCGGTTCTTATTTTAAGTGTAAAGGTTACATATTTCTCAAAAAAAGAGTTTTAAGGGTTACATATTAATGAAAGCCAGCTGACTAAAATTGATGGGTCTAACGTATTTGAATTCTCCAACAAAGAATGTCCATGCAGCCAAATCTGCAGCTTTCTGGGTTGGGTGAAATGCGTCCCAGAACAAGTAATCGTCTCGAGAGGGGCAGAGTTTTGCAGTGAAATCACATGGAACTTCTGCGTTAAAGCTCCCATTACCGCAACATGCAGATTTCACTTCTGTGAAACCTGACAAAGTAACATTGGCAAGGAAAGAAGGAAATACTCAGAAAACCTGACAGGTTTAATCAGGAATTTGCCATATTTTTTATTTGTGACAGTCAATGAAAAACATAAAAAGAAGAGGGAGAACCTAATTACCAGCTAGGGATGGTTGCTGTATGATATCATGCGTGATGTCGAAAAGATTTCCAATGGAATACTTCATGGCTTCCAATCCAGAGCTCATATTCTTGAGCATTGTCTCTGTCCCGTTGAAAAAAGCTTGAGCCACGCCATTCAGTTCATCGCTGCAGTTTCCACCATTTTGGCCAAAAGCACGCGAATATGGACAGCAACCTAATGGCGCGACACTCACAATGGCGAATTTTCGAGCACCCAAAATGTACAAATTCTGCCACATTAATATCCATCATTTCTTTTTTTTTTTGATGCAACATATCCATCATTTCTCATCCAAGTTTTGAAAACCCTTTTTTCTTTTCTCACTTTATAATCAAGTTACTGCAATTTCTAACCTGCAAATGGAATCCGTATGTTTCAAGTATAGCTTCAAGAAACTCTGGTGGAGTCAGGGTAGAGGTATTGGTAGAAATGTTACGTTGGTACTCGAAGATGTCATTGCCTCCAACACTAACAATAAACAATGCCTGAGAAAGCAATAGGGTGGCGTTCTCTGGACCCAATAGATATGTGATGTTGTCACAAACTGTGGAAAATTGTTGGATCTGATCTCCCAGTGGAACTACCTTCCCCTTTAATTTGGATGTATATAAATAAACATGGTTTACAAAAACTGAAGTTAGTCATTAATTATCACTTAGCTCAAAGAACGAAAGCCAATTCTGGTGGAGGGATTTGTCGTGTATCTCTTTTCAATAATTGAATCCAGAATTAATTGACTAATAATAAAATTTGATGCACTCGATGTAGATTGCACATACGAACAAATAAAGAATCTAACATGCGGAATACCAATAGAAGAAGACATCAGGACTAAGATCATCTCTTAGTTCATTTAATTACTCCTCTATAAATCAGATTCACCTTTGGTGGGTTTTGATATTTTGGATTATACTATAAATTTCAGTAATATTCAATTAACTAATTATTGATGCAAGATCTTTTTTCGGTTTTTTCCTAATAAATAGATAAATGTCCTTTGTCTTTTTTTTCCATTTTTTGTTTTTGTGGTATGACTTACTAATATGAAACTTTGGTGATTTGTAGGTTCTACGCATGAATCTAAGTTGTTGGATCAAGCAAGGATTGTTATTCGTTCTCTAAACAAAAGATATTTTTCCCTTTACTAAAACTTGCAGACCACTGAAATTCTTATTGAGATAATTAATTTGTGCAGTTGCATATGTTTGTTGGTTGAATCATTTGTCACCAAATAATCTAATGCACAGTTGGAGGTGAGACTTAAAAGAGTGCACATATGCAAAAGACAAAGAATATGAATTCTTTAGAATATACATGACTTAGACAAGAAAAGCTTACGAATAAATCAAACCCAGTAGAGTCGAAAATCCCAGAACCTCCCGATGCAAAATTTACACCATCCAGTATTCTCTGCTGGAAGCTACTACTGTCATTGACAAGTGAGAAAAAGGAAGGCGGACTGTCGTTGTAACCAATCTTGTTCGCTGCCAAACCAAAACATCCATCATGTTAAAGGACTATCATTTCACATAGATCTTATTTATATTAATAGCATAGAGAATATGCTCTTTCTTCTTTCGATGAAATAAATCCTAGCCAACTATAGCTTATATATAGTGTGTATAATGCCGAATATCACGAAGCTAGACAAAGATCTATCTAGTAGAATTATTGCATCTACTTCTCAATATGCCATTACATATGAGCATATTTGCAATCGACAGGAAAATGATCAATTTTTATCTAGGAACATCCGATAAACTTACAAAAGAACTACATGATTAATTTTGTAACCATGCCATGAGTATGGTAATATCTTTGCCATGAAATCAATAAAAATAGCATACGTACCAAGTCGGTCTGCGCAATTATATCCATTGCTGAACCTCCCAGTAGGCACCGAATTAGGGTAATCTATCCCATTATACTGGAAGTTTGCCTTTGCTAAGGTCTCAGGTAAGAAATCATTGGTGCCCACATCAACAGTAGAGTCACCAAATATGAACAACACGGGCAACTTGGTAGCATCAGAAAAGTGAAGTGCTAGGGTCATGATGAGGATCAGCAAGAAGAGAGAAAATGAAGAAACAGAACATCTTTCCATGATTTATACTTGATTTATGATTTATGCCAACAGTTTGTGCTATATATCTCTTCTATGGACTTCACTTATCTTGTCACCTATTTATACCACAAAGGCTAAAAAATGGACAAGAATTGCTAACGTCTGTGTTTTGCATTGTCGCGGGAAGTCACGCTTACGTAAAGTAGGAACAAAGTTTAGGGCGGATTTTCGCAAGCCTTCAAATCATAAATACATATATAGCATATTTCCTAAAACTTAATAACCATTTTGATCCCTGCATTGCCAATATTACATTAATCCATGTTTTTTTTTTTGTGATAACGAAAACTTTATTAATGAAACTTAAGATATTCAAAAAGCACCAAAGTGATATATAGTTCACATGAGGTGGAAATATTGAAATCAAAGGAAATATGAGAACAATATACCATAATGAACTTATACATATATATATAACAAGATGCGATACGTAAATCTGATCAATTCATTTTATTAACTAAAAATAACTGCAATAACCTCAAAAATCTGGGACCTCACACAATAGAAATAATACCTATCCAGACTTTAAATTGAAATAACGATATCGCAATGAGCTTTTACTGATCTTCTCCTCAATTCTTAAGTTCTTCAATGAATTTCTCTTAAATTAGAAGAAGAAGAATATTATATTGGTCGTCCTGTACATTTTCTCTTTTTTTTTTTTCTCGTTGAAGTCGTCCTGTACAATTTCAAAATTATAAAAACCTCAAGCATAGATTTCTAAAAATGTAGAGTCATTTTTTCACCGAACCACTAGTTAATTAAGTATTGGGATTAAGATGGTTCTTCAGTTTTGTCGGTAATAACGCAGCCATCCCTTTCTCTCAGATTCCATGAATTGTTTGCAAATATGATTTTCTTGCCAAAAGTCATTTTCCACACAAGGAAGGGAGGCGTCGGTAGTTTTAAAGTTGAAGATGAACAAACATTCACAGTTAAAATTGCTAATTTGACATTATATGGCAGTGTTAGATTCTTTGACAGCTGTAGTTATGTAGTTATGAAGATTAAACCATTGGTTATTGGCCCGCAAATGGAAGGAAAAGATAGCTTAAACAGTTTATGCGGCAAAAATTGTAGTTTCTTTAGCAGTTGAGCCTCCACATATTTTGTCTCCCACTTTGGAATGAACGATTTGTCAATTGTTTCTGTCTGCTCTGAGATATCCTTCTTTGTTAGAATTGTCACAAGAATATGCTCTAAAATACGGTAGTTTAGAATCTCATGGTACTTGATCACCTAATTGGTACATTTTGCATTCTTCCAAAATTTATGCCAACTCATTCCACAAATGTGCATGCCAATTATCGTCTGCATCGCCAATCATGCTCCTCCAAAACAGGCTCCCATCGATGCATGCAAGAACTAAATCCAAAATTCTGCCATCGTGTGGCTGTAATTCGCACAAAGTATCTGAATTGTAGTTAAGCCCTTGTCGTAAAATAATCTATATCAGAATTCAAAAACACGTTCCCTTTTATAAAATATGCTTCCTTACTGAAGCAAAATTGTTGAATGTGGTGAGTTGAGGGAACAGAAGCCCTCTCTTTTTGTCCATTCTTTTCTGATAGCAGGAGGCCGACCCAAAACAAATTATGCCCTGTATAGTGTCTTTGGATTTGATTGGTATTTGATGGTGCAACTTCGTGAAAAGATCCAAACCCATTTTTGCGGCAGCATATTCTCTGAAATTTGAAGATGACTTTAGTGTTCGATCTATGTATTGGGCATAGCTCAAGTTACATTTGTTTAGAAGAAAATGCTACTCCAACGAGCTACTTACTAATAGGCTTGTAGCTTATTAGCAGGTTTCGGATTCGGGTTAATTACATTTTGACCCCCTGAATTCTGGTTTATTTTTCACTCACCCCCTGAACTTTTTTTTTCGTCAAATGACCACCTGAATTCCCAATTTGATGCAATTAACCACTTCCGTCCATGGGCACATGGATTCCGTTACTTGCACTAACGGAATATTCCGATGAATGACACGTGGCAGCATCATAGCCGTTCAATAATTTTTTATTATTTTTTAACAAAAAATACGAAATAAAAATATTTATACCAAAGAAAATAACTATTTAATAATTTTATTTACTTTCCTTTTTCTAAAAAAACACAAAATAAAAAGGAAATAATAAAAAAAATTACCAATTAATTGGTAATTATTATTCCCTAAAAATATGGAAAGCTTCCATTAATTGGCATAAAAATAAAAAATACCTAAATTTTAGGAAATTAATAATTATTATTGCATAAAAATATAGAAAGCTCCGATTAATTGGTATAAAAATAAATAATCTAAATTCTAGGAAATTAATATTATTATTCCCTAGAAATATGAAAACCTCCCATTATTTGGTATAAAAAAATATCTAAATTTAGGAAATTAATAATTATTATTCATTAAAAATATGGAAAGCTCCTATTAATTGGTATATAAAAAACTAATATTTACAGAATTAATAATTATTATTCCCTAAAAATATGGAAAGCTCCCATTAATTGGTATAAAAATAAAAAATCCTAAAATTTAGGAAACTAATAATTATTATTCCCTAAAAATATGGAAAGCTCCAATTAATTGGTATAAAAATATAAAAATACCTAAATTTTAGGAAATTAATGATTATTATTCCCTAAAAATATGAAAAGCTCCCATTAATTGGTATAAAAATAGAAAAATACCTAAATTTTAGGAAATTAATGATTATTATTTCCTAAAAATATGAAAAGCTCCCATTAATTGGTATAAAAATAGAAAAATACCTAAATTTTAGGAAATTAATATTTATTATTCCCTAAAAATATAAAAAATAAAAATTTTCAACGATTAATGGTTTTTTTATATTTTTAGGGAACAATAATTATTAATTTCCTAAAAATTAGGTATTTTTATACTTTTATACTAATTAATGGGAGCTTTTCATATTTTTAGTTAATAATAATCATTAATTTCCTAAAATTTAGGTATTTTTCTATTTTTATACCAATTAATGGGAGCTTTCCATATCTTTATGAAATAATAATTATTAATTTCCTTTAGTTTTTTTGTTTTTATACCAATTAATGGGAGCTTTCCATATTTTTAGGGAAAAATAATTTTTAATTTCATAAAATTTAGATATTTTTTTTTATTTTTATACCAAATAATAGGAGGTTTTTCATATTTCTAGGGAATAATAATTATTAATTTCCTATAATTTAGGTTTTTTTATTTTTATACCAATTAATCGGAGCTTTCTATATTTTTATGATATAATAATTATTAATTTCCTAAAATTTAGATATTTTTTTATTTTTTTTCCAGTTATTATTAAACAATTATTTTCTTTGGTATAAATATTTTTATTTCGTATTTTTGTTAGAAAATAATAAAAAAATATTGAACGGCTATGATGCTGCCACGTGTCATTCATCGGAATATTCCGTTAGTGCAAGTAACGGAATCCATGTGCCCATGGACGGAAGTGGTTAATTGCATCAAATTGGGAGTTCAGGTGGTCATTTGATGAAAAAAAAAGTTCAGGGGGTGAGTGAAAAATAAACCGGAATTCAGGGGGTCAAAATGTAATTAACCCTTTCGGATTCGAATCTCACTCTCCATAAAGAAACTTAACTCACAATGAATTTTTTTTTTTATGCAAACGAGATAACTCACAATGAATTATGGGTGGGGACTCACCATAAAGTGATAAAATAAACCATTTATCTCTCCGCCGAAATGCTAAACCAACGGACTTCATTTTTTTTTTCTCGTTTTGATGAAATAGTACTTGCATTACGTTACATGCCCATTGCCTTAGTAGTTGTGACAGGTAGTGATGTAGAAACGAACAGGCCCATCGAGATTCTGGTCTTTGTAGCCCATCAAGCCAAAATAAACAATTCTGGTCCATTTTTATATCTCCTAAATTCTCCAAAGTTTGTGAAGAGGTTTTTGACATATTTAGTACTTAAGTTATTAAGTTTGGTTCACTTTTGTATCAAAACTTTTTATTTTGTTCATTTATATACCTAAATTTTTATATTATGTTCAATCTTGTACCTCGGTCAGCCCCAGGGGTTAACTCAGCTGCCCGGGAGTTGGATCCACTATCTTTTTGAGTATGTGGCAACTCCATTCATCAGCCATGTGGTTAAAAATGTCAGTGGGTCCCACAACCGGGCAGTTGAGTCAAAATATGGGCCTGACCGAGATACACGATTGAACATAATTTAAAAGTTTAAGTATACGATTGAACATAATTTAAAAATTTGAGTATAGAATTGAGCAAAATAAAATTTTAGGTATATAACTTATCAAAACCTAATAACTTAGGTACTAAATATGTTTCAAACCCTTTGAGAAGCCAATCCAAATATCGCAGGGCCTAGCACCAACAACCTCTTATTTTCTTTTAATATTGGAATCTTATTTTTTTTACGGAACCGCTCGTCATCACCTCAAAATCACGATGATTTTTGGTAGTATATAACTTGACAAAACAAGTGTAACAACCATATTGCCACTGAAACGCCCCGACCCGTATTTACCGTACACAGTAAACACGAGCCGGAACTGTGACAACCCAACCCAACATGACTCAGCATACAGTGTAATCAACAAATATCCGGGCTCAACAGCCCATAATAAAATCAACAATAAAATCTCAACCGGCCCAATGGCCCAACATTAATAAAAACATGCACAGCGGAAGACTTAAATAACTCACTAACACTGTATGCAACACATGCAAACTATGGATCCAAGCCTGTCCAAGGGGTAATGCTGCAGCCTGTCTGGAATGCATCAACCTGAACCAAAAGTAACTCATCCTACGGGATGAAAGCCCGCAGGTGAGGGGTGAGTCCGAAGTGCTCACGACAATGGAAAGACGATCAGTATGCACACTAAAAATTACTCAAGTCCAAAAACAACAGTCAAACCCAAAGACTCGACCCAAAGTCGAAAAGACTCAATAAAAAATCCAAATATCCAATTTTATCTTTCCGGGCCCCGTCACGAAATCCAGAAATTATTTCTAAAGTATATATATATATATATATATATATATCTTTCCAATTATTAATAGTTTCCAAAACAAAACTTAATTATTTATCAAAGTAATTATATCTATATTTTCCTGAAAATAACAGAATTAAATTTTCCATAATTTTCTCAAAATATATATAATTTTTTTTCCAAAATTGAATTCCAGAATATTAATAAAATATATATAATTTGTTTTTTTTTTAAAATTAAATGCAGAAGAGGGGCAACCCGGATCCAGACCCAGGCGCG
The DNA here is from genome assembly GCA_028386065.3 of Turnera subulata. Taxonomy (NCBI): domain Eukaryota; kingdom Viridiplantae; phylum Streptophyta; class Magnoliopsida; order Malpighiales; family Passifloraceae; genus Turnera; species Turnera subulata. Next base: position 28,864 of record JAKUCV010005896.1, on the reverse strand, counting down.
ACCCGGACAGGCACGCGGGTCGACGGATCCGGATCTACTCACCTCGCGGGTTGAGCGGCTGGTGACGACGGCGGCGGCGCGACGCGGTGCGAGGAGGGTGTCGCGAGGCCGGCGAGGTGGAAGCGACTCCGACGGTGGCAG
>JAKUCV010005896.1:0-23299 GCA_028386065.3 Turnera subulata | reverse complement strand
TTCTTTTTTTCCTCTCTTTTCTTTTCTTTTTCTCTCTTTTTCTTTTTCTCTCTTTCTTTTTTTTTTTCTTCTTCTCTTCTTCTGCTCTTCCACCGGCTTCTCTTCCTTTTATAAACTGAATGTTACTATTAAGCTTGTGATTAATAATAATGCAGTTCGTCTGCATTACGGGCGAATCCGATCCGGACCAGAAAATAACCGATACCTCCTTAGTTATTTTCCGGTGTGATTTTCCGAGAAATTCCGAAACCCGAAAAATACCAACTTAGGTTCGAAAGATCCGCGGGAAAATCACGAGCGCGGGAAAACACTCGGATTCGAAAAACGACTCCCGATTTACCTTGAATTAATTACCCAAGATTAATTCTACAGTAAATCGCGGTGAAACAATTTCTACAGTCCCGGTAAAAATCAAAAATTTTACCCGGGCTGTTACAGCCACAACCTCAAATCACTATTCACAATTTTCAAATCATCTTTAATCCTATTATTAAGATCCAAACCCTTGACTATAACGAGAGATCCCACCACGCTACAATTAGTATATTTTGACAACTTATCCGCCCGTTGCCTTGTCTGAATAAACAAAAAATTGTTATTATATAATTTAGCAATTGCACCTAAAAAAAGGGCCAAAAGTAACTTGATTGTTCATTTCTGCAAAACATTTACATAAACGGAAGGAAGTGTTAAAACCAAAACAGAAGAATTAGACTAATCATAACTAAACAGAAACGCGATTAAAACATAACACAATCAGATCTAACAAACGAAAGACACGATCGAGGACATATAAATGGAAACTAAACGGAAACTAATTAAAACCAAAACAATCGGAAGGACGAACAAACAGAGACAACAAGTAGAGTACCTGCGAACTGAGAGAGAGTGAGAAAATACACGAATACGTGAGCCTCAAAGATGCCTAACTAAAAACACAAACGAGAGGTCACAAGAAGTAGCCAACACAATTAACTAAACGGAAATGCTATTAAAAACAAAACACAGATCTAACAACAGAGACAACGAGAACAAATACAGTGCAGAAGTAGGTGAGTAGCGATCTGAGAGAGAAAGGACTACTAAAATGCAACAGAGAGATGTGAGAAAACCACAATATATGCTAGTAAGGAAGAGATACCTTTTACTGGTGTTATATAGTTTTCTTTTTTTACTCACCGATTTGGAAATTAAGAATTGTCCCATTATATTAGAATTTTAATAACTATTCACAACACCTTAATCATCCTTAATTCTTTCATTAAGATCCAAACCTTTGACTATTATATCGTTATTAGGATCCAAACACAAATTCCTTATTATATCGTTTTTTCAGTGGCCAATAGTAAAATAAATTGGAACATTTATTTTGGTAAATTACGCGTTATAATATGTCGTCTTAATTACCAATTGACTGATACACACCGTGGCATTTGGTAGACACCAGACAGTGCACCCCCCAACGAGAACAAGCACTTTTTTTTATCCATGAAACCTAACAAACTAGAAAGAGAAGGCCTAAAAGAACGTTAGGTAATGACTTTTTCATTCCCTTGGAACTGTCGATAACATTATTTTCTTTCAATTTTAACACAATATTATTTTATTTCATCGACGAACGGGTTAAAATGCCATTCTATTTTTTTCATTATTTTTCGGGTTTATTTTCCAAATTATAATTGTCTCATATAATGCCAATATACTTCTTAACATTATTATCTTCTGTTTTCGTTTGCTTTCTTCTTTAGTATATACTTTTTTTTCTTTTTAACATAAGAATCCTATAAATTAGGTAGTGTCGAAGCCATAACTTATCAAATAAAATTCAAAGGAGGTACTAATGCACTACATAGGTAGTATACTTTAATAAACACACAGAGTTTATACATACTAAATTTTTTCCCTTACAAGATTTTTTACGGCCAAGCTGGCATGTACTTTGTGGATTTTATTTGTTAGATGTCTTATTTATGGATATTATTTCATCGTATTTATCTTCATATATTTGATGGAGATATGCATGAGCATAAAAGAATCTATTATAGATGGATGGACTTTATTTCTTTGTACATTTGGTCACCATGTACTTACTAATAAAAGCACATAATTTATTTATCCAGCTCCCTAACTTGATTAGATCAGTTCTTTTTTCTTTTTAATTTTAATGAAAAACATATCCACCTTGGGCCATAATTGAAAACCAAGGTGGGTCGGGGATGTCCTCTAACAATATGATTTTTTCTGGTCCAACAGATGGGCCCAGCAAAAACAGATGGTATATATTCAATGCACTCCTGCCGCCAGTACTCTTAATTAATTACTCTCATATACTTATTTTGTCGAAATTAATTACTCATGTATTTATTTTTAGAAACATTAATTAATCATATCTCAAAGCCAAACATTAACAACTCCGCTCTTAAACAAAAAAAAATTTAAAAAAGGGAAGAAATTATTCAACCACTAAGCAGATCGATACAGTTCTGTTCTCTCAATTCGCTATCCAGTAGCGGGCTTTGTGCTATCTACAATTCCTAACTCTTGTATACAAAAAATGCAAAAAATCATGTCTTTTTCTTTTCTCCTCCTCAGGAATCACTAACTCCAATTAGATGTCTATCAATTCCTCTTAAAACATTTCCATATCCCAATTAGAAAGCACATATGTTAGATACTAATAATAATAATAGTAGTATCTAACATATATTCTTCTACCCTTAAATGGAGCAACAACTAAGTTGGTGAGCTTTGTGGGTGTTTTGAATTTTTTGGCATTTTTTTTCGATGAAGATGTCGTTTGGTCTTTGCCGTGACTCTTGTAATCAGGTGCTCGCCGGATTCCTCCGCCTTGTCCCCTGCCTCGCCGACCCAGGTAAACAGAAATATGAAATGGTGATTTAAAACTGTTGGTTTTTTGTTTTTTTTTTTTTTGGTTTTCTAGCGGCTGTTTTTGGGTTTTATGTGTATTTGTTGTATTGTAGCGAGGAGATCTTCGTTGGGATTGAAACTGGTGTTAGTGACCCTGCACCTGGTGTTTGCTGGCGTTCTATTTCTTTTCGATCATGGTTTCGTCGAGAAAACGAAGCGACAGCCGTGGTATTTTTTTTTTTTTGCTATATTCATCTTAGTTTGCGATTCCTTTTTTTTTTTTTTTTGATTTGCTGTTCAGTTGTTAGGTGTAAGTGCACAGCTGAGGTGTTATTTCCCTAATTTTGATTCAGCTGTTGATGTACTTAAGATGGGTAGTAAGTTCAATTTTGAACTGGGTTTTGGATAATAAGATTGAATGAGTCCTGAAGCTTGTCGCTTTATTCTTTTCATTTTTTGTTTTAAAGAATCAGGGGTTTGCAAATGCTTTGCAGTTTTTATGAGCTATATGAACCTTTTGTTTCTCAGGTACACTGCTTTATACGTGTTGCTGTTTGTTGCGACATTGGTGCAGTACTTTGTTACAGCTTGTTCTTCTCCCGGGTAATTCTTGTTGCATTTTGCCTTGGCTCAATAGCAAGGTTGAATCTTGCTTAGAACTTATGGTGTTTTTTCAGTTTTTGCTTAATGTTGTTCTTTTGGATAATATTTTTTATTTCTACCCTTTTATTTTCTCCTTAAACACCTATAGCTATGTCATTGATGCGATGAGGGCTATGTACGAGAAAAATGAAGGAGTCAGTAAGGGATCCACGACAAATGCAAAGTAAGCTTGGATTTTGAACCTGTTCTTTCAAGAATAACTAGCATAGTTGGAGGTGAATAGGAATATATAGATTTCCCTTATTAACTATTAATTATTGCGATGTTTAAGCAAAGACAGCCTGCTTCAAGCAGATATGGAAGCATTGTTATTACTGTGGATGGAAGTCAGTCGGCTAAAAGTCCTCCTGAAAAAAGTGTTGCTTCATGGTCGAGGCTGGTTTTGGATCTGTATCCTGCTGAAACAGTCGTTAGGTATGCCAAAGCTCGATAAATTTCTTTAAAGACTTCTTTTTACATTTTCTTGATGGCATGCTTTGTGCACATGAGTATGCAAGACCTGCAGGTTTGTTCTTTTATCTGCTTAGTTTTCTTCAGAACCCCACACATATCAGTTGGTGATTATACTTGGGAATCTTTGTTTTTCTCACTTTAGTTTTGAATGTTTGTCGATAATGTAGATGTTGAGTTTAAGTGCTGCAAGTTATATGCAGTGAACTGTCAGATTATGGTAGAAACCTATTCATTAATAGAAAGTAGTCTCAAAATTTTGCATAACTATTTTAAACTCATAATCAGTTGTGAGTATTGTCACACAAGTGAACCTATAGTAGAAAAGAAAAAGGTTGTGTTTGTGATTGACTGCAATTGTCTCGAACAGAAAGTTTGCACATTCTCCACCCATTGATAGTTCCGATGCAGAAGAGAAGGTGTGTTGCTTGAAATGGGAAACTTTTTTAGTAGGGAGTGCCCTTCTCTAATATGCTTTACATGTTACAATAACACCGCATAGTATAGCTTTATATTTTGTTTTTGACCTTTTTATACATCTAGTTGCCTATTTGGTGGATTTCAATTTTGTTGTTTTTACTAATGAAATTATGTTATAGTAGTTCTTTTTATTACTCTGCTTGCTCTCTTGTGCTAACATAACTTAGTATTCAGAATTATTATAACGAATGTGTAATTTTGAGTTTGATTTACTGCTTTGTTTTATGAGTTTTTCTTCAACTATTAGACTTTTCTATTGACAAATTTTCTTGGGCCTTGCAGATCATTGACATGTTCCTACTGCCACATCGAACTGGTATTCTTTCTCTGTCTCATATGCTTGCAAGATTAAAATGAGTGCTTAATTTTTTTAAAAAACTTGGGATGCGCTGCCTTCTAATGATTTGTTTATTTTTTGAGAAAGAATATTGCTCGTGTTGGTGAATCACCTAATGATAGACTCTAAACCTAAATGATAACTACTGCATCTTCAAAGTATTACTCTAACCAGGTAACAAGTTTCACCTGATGGGGTCCTTGGAACAATACTCACTTAGAAAATGTTCAAATCACTGTTATGATTAGTGCTTGACCAAAATGTGGTGTAATGGTCTGTAGTATGGAAGTTTTGCACAAAGGAAAAGGCTTTAAGTTTGAGCAAATATGTCATATGATTTATTATACACCATGATAGTTTCATTATACAGTTATTCATCTCCACAACCAGATTTCCTTTGTTATCCAGGAAATTCAGACTGGAAATATGTAACATATATGACTTCTCAGTTTGCAACTGCTGGGAAATCTAGCTATGCAGTTTTCAGACATCCTGCTTGCAGTATACTTTCATTTCCAACTACAAAAGCATTGAACTCTTTGCTTCCTTACAAATAAATAATTGCAAGGATTACTGTGGCTGTTTGTAGTGCTACATGGATAGAAAATTATGTACATACAATGTTTGCTTATGCATGGTTATTGTGATAAGTGGTGGGTCCTTTTCTAAATCACATAACCTCTCATTGACTGCCACATGTGTGTGTACAAATGCCATGTGTGAAGCATTTTCCGTACTGTTTATATGGGCATCTCTTATGTCTATTCGTTTTATGATCTCACCTTGACTGCAGCTTTTAATTACCATATGCACTTCCTTTGGCATAATTGCAGCCTCCACGAGCTAAGCATTGCCATGACTGTGATAAATGCGTTCTTCAGTTTGATCATCATTGTGTTTGGCTCGGAACATGCATCGGCCGAGGAAATCACTGCAAATTTTGGTTAGTATTTTCCCTTCTAGTGGAACTTTTAGAAACCCATGTCGGACAGTGAACCACACTCGCCCACAGACTAGTGTGAATCAGTTCTGCTTGTCAATTGATATGCTTCTTATCCTCTCTAGAGTATATTGTCCCTTGTTGAGGCTGGCTATTTGTTTGTTGTAACTTACTTTTTTCTTCATGGGGTGTTTATTCTGTTGAGTGATGATTGACGCCATGATCATCCTCATCTTTTTTATGTTAACTGTATACTAGTGTTTTACTTTTATAATCATGAAAGGATAGACCAATGGCAAGATGCACATTTTTGTATGCATAGTATGTTTTGACTCCATATCTGTTGTGATTTTGATATATGATGAAAAATTCGGTAGAAAATATAATTTGTACACATTTGATTTATGATTTCCGTTTGATGATTAATCATCCATATTTTGGCTCTTTAGTGCATTTAGAGCTGATGAATTGAAGTGTTTGATGCTTCTTAGATGGTTCATTTGAAATGCTCTAGGTCCTTAAGGTTCTTGAATTCGAGTAATTGATAGACTGTTTTTGACAGACTTCTAACACGCATCCACACTTTTCCTGGTTTCCTCATGGGATTCATTAGGTGGTATCTTTGTGAAGAAACTGCACTGAGCCTGTGGACTGGTATCCTGTACATTTCATACTTGAAGGCTAATATCACAAGGTTCTGGTATGGTATCCTGTTCAGGAAGTTTGTCTTTCTTAATGTTGAAATCTGTTAATTCCATTCTGGAGCTCAAAATAGAAATGCAGTTTATAGGCTTGTAATATTTTGTGATGGATGCATTGATCTTTCTTTCTGGTAAAAATGTTGCATTAACTACCCGAAGTCCACATATGAACTGAATCCTAACTGATAAACAATCCCGTTTCAGGTGGAAGGATGCAATTATGATACTACTGCTGATTATTTTGGCAATTTCTTTGTTGTTTCTGTTGCTTCTCCTCCTTTTCCATAGGTAATTGTTGCTATCTGCTAAGTTTGCAGTATAAAATTCTTAATAGCACGTTCTTTTAGCTGCGGCTTTGTTGGCCAAATTCTGTGCCTCATAATTACAAAAGTACTCCGAATAATGAGAATTTTAGTGATGCTTCTACCTTTGGTACCCTGATCAAGGCCTTGTGACTCAAAGGGTGCAAATTTTTTCTCTTAATGCTTTTGGAGGTGATACTTCATGGATCAACCAATAAGCACTTGAAAGTGATAAACTTCTATCATACTTTGTTTAAGTGGGTTGGGGGCTCAATTGTGACAGTGAAGGCTGAGGCTTCTTCTTTCTAAGTTTAAAATTAATTTCTTTTAATTATGACCAGTAGGGTTCCTACTTGTTGGATAATTTGGTTTGGTATAAGTAATTGGCTCAGGAGTCAGGGTATTGGTAAGTGTTGTGGTAGGACTGTCTATGTCTGTTTAAAATTGCATGGAAAAAAGGTAATATTTTTCTCCTTTGGTGTTCTCTAGTTGGTTCCAAGTTCAGACTTCTTCATACTGATGATCCATCTGAGAAAATACATTTTTCTTAGGAAGGCCAATTAGTTTGTTGCTAATGGAGAAGGAAAGCTGAAGGTGCAAGCAGCTTGTTGCTAAATAGATGTCATTGGGTTTATTGCTCTTTGCAATGATAACCAAGTTGCTGTTGACTGCAACTAAAATTCCCTGACCAACCAGTTACTGTTGCATGACCATATCCTTACTGTTCCATCATGCAGATTTACTGAAAGTAACAATCTTTTTTTTCAGCTATCTTATTTTGACAAATCAGACTACTTATGAACTCATACGGCGAAGACGCATCCCATATATGAGGTTTGTATTGTAATAATGACTTCGTTGTTTTTCTGATATACTGATTATAACTTACCATATGGCATATGGAGTCCCTTTGTTTTTTTTTTTTTTTTTGTGTTGGTGAGACATCTGTGTTATCATCAACGGATTAGTAAAGAACGTGCATTATTGGGGGCTAGGTGGAGTCGGAAACCTTGCCTCAATTGGTGCATATTTTTGGTTTGTTCAATTAGGAACGTCTTTAGTTTAGTTTTTTTGGGGCAGAGTTATTCGCACTTTATGGATTGTTATTCACCCTCCTGCCGACTGTTTCATTGACAAAGATTTGTTAACAGTAGTGAAAAAGACACACCCCAAAAGGGTTGGTAGGTATGTAGAGATGTTTGGAGCATTGTGAATATCATATCCTCTGTTTTTGTTGGATTTCTTTATAAACTTTACATATTTCCTTCAATCTGGCTGTTTGTTTTATTTCCCGTCGCTGATTATGAGTATTTTCAAGCATATTGAGTTTGTTTATGCTTATGCTATCACAGTTTGGTGCCTATAATAATTGATTATCCCGCAAAAAAAAAATTATGGGAGTTATGTTGAAAATTTGAATTGGTGGAATCATTTTCCTCTGTTTCATGTATTGATCCTTGGCCAACTTTCTTTTTGCAGGAATATTCCTGAAAGGGCTCATCCGTTCAGCCAAGGAATTGGCAGAAATTTATGTAACTTTTGTTGTGCTCCGCATAGCTTATACAGTTTAGAACGAGTCCCCACGTCGATGGAAATTGAAGAAAAGTTGAGACCTTACACATGCTTGGATTTTTTGACCTGTCGTTGTTGCTGACATCCTGGGGGCAGTGTATAATAAATAGTCCGTTTCCCACTAAATTTCATTGCGAGCTGTATGTAGAAAACAGAGGTGTATGTCATTAATGTTAGCAGTAGGATATGGCATTCAAGTTAGTTAAGTTGGACCTGCCTGTGATTCTAGGCAGCCAACTAGCCAAGATGATCAGTGACGATTTGTTTTTATGGCTAGAGGGTTCATCCACTGTTTGTTTGTACAGGATTTTCTTTTTGTGCACCAGTCCTCCCTGTTGTACAACGGCTTGGTATTTTTTTGAATAATGAAGTTGTACCAATGTTCTTTTAAATGAAATACAGAAAGACAGATGCAGTTACTTGAGATATGATATAAAGCCTGATGGTGATGGATTTGATCAGAAGTTACACCAAGGGTTAAAGAATTTTGCCTGATGCCATTTTTAATTTCGTAATGTAGGCCGGCTGCCACAACTAATCCACTCAAGCTCATGCCTGCAATGCCTAGTAGTCCCTAGTTGAGCCACCATTGTGGGGCTATCATCTTTGGCTTGTTGATCTTGAGTCACATGAAACATGGATATGCCCTTGGCAAAGGCTGTGCCATCACTCCCACCAGACCAGCATATCCCCAGAAATAAATAACCAAAGGAGGTGCGTTATTGTTTCAAAGACGGGCATGCCGCAGATCTGGAATGAGCTGACCTGACGGAGTTAATGATGACAATCAAGCTTGTAAACCCTAGAATGCTAGTGGCACCTGTACAAAGTAGCACGTATTTCTTCGGTATATGTCGAATAATCTAGAAACTATAACTAGTCTAGTAGGGAAGAGCTTCTGTTTTTTAAGAAGTGAAGTCAAGCTGGAACGAAGGGAAAGTCGCATCTTTGAGCAAATTGGAGAAGCGTGAGTGAACAAGCCAGCAAGTGAAGCTGGGAAGAAACAGTGTACAGCCTTTGCAGTCTGATCCAATTGTTCTTTCTCTCCAAGTCTGTATAATGCTCCATAATCAATCGCATAAGAGATCATGTTACACAAGGTGTCCAAAAGCCAGAGACTAAATAATGGCACATAACAGGCGTTTGAAAGACGCATTTGATCAAAATGAAACTGACGACACGAATTTTCTTTTAATGATTTTACACAGAAGTATATATATGCTGTTGATAGACATTCAAACCCGGTAAAGACAAAACTGAGGCAAAAACATTTGAACTTTATGTTTATGATTTGCGATTTTTCAAAGCTTCAAAACGAGCAGCAAGTGCATCATAGTCTGGCAATTTTGGATGAACTTGGGGACTCTGGTCAAGCTGAAAATGTGATGATGGTACTGGTGGTGGAGAACGCTTAGGAGGAGGATAAAGATGAGAAGGAGGTTCTTCCATTTCAATCTCTTCATCGCAATCTGATTCATCAAACTCTATATCTGAATGTGGAGAAGAGGCATTGTAGCTGTGTCTCCTATAGACATTTTGACCATCCATCTGCACTGGCCTTGTCTCATTGTAGCTGTGCCTCCTACAGCCTTGTTCGCTATCTGGTTGGATTGGCCTTGTCTCGTTGTAGCTGTGTCTCCTCCCGTAGATATGTTGACCATTCATCGGGGCTGTTGTTCTTGTGTCATCATCGTTCAGATAATGGGATCTATCAAAACCCTGTGGCTCATCCATCCTCCTTGGGACTTCAGATTGATGAACATACCGCGGATCAGTTGGGACTGAATGGCCCAAGGAATTGCCAGGTAGCATCTCAAATCCATGGTTGATGCTTGAAGCATTCAACCTCTGATCAATCCCATAACCTTTGGACGCCTGATTGGAGTCCTTGCTGGCCAGAAAAGCAGCAGCTTCTGCAGCTGCAATTGCTTGCTTTGCACATGCGGCGGCTTCGGCAGCAGCGGATGCTGTGTCCTCAAATTGCTTATTGGTCATTCTCTCTTCATTAGAGGATCTAGGTATGCCCATGCCAACATTGAATCAAAGTTAGTTGAAATCTTTTAGGGATATGGAAATCATGTGTGTGTATGGAGATGAGTGGATCAAATGACTGACTTACCTGGAAATTGGATTAATGGACTGAACTGGCTTAGGCATTGCCGGCTCAAAGGGAAGGCTAGCAGCACTAACAAAAGTTCGTGGACCCTCCTAATCATACATAGAAGAGAAGATTTTTACAATGTAAAAAATGGAGAGATCATACGAGATAAAGCAAAAGAGAACTCACTATAAGTTCTTCAGGAGCCTTAAGAAGCTCCTTTTCAGATTCTGTTGTATCCCATTCAATCTGGTACTCCTTTGCAATTTCCTTCATGACCTTCAACTTTACTTCACCACTTGGAGTTCTAACAGAGAGCTTGTCAATCAACTGCAATTAAAGCAACGTCTTAAACCAACTGGAAAGAAACAAGAAAGCATACTCTTGCAGCGTACAGCTAGATCAAACCACTATATATGTGGACTTCTCAATGACGAAAAGAGTTGTTCCTGATATAAAGCATAAGAGGTACTCTGTTGCATTTGAAGTGATAGTTGCTAGTGCTTACCATGCGATTTACGCCAGCATTTGGTCTGAGATCAACTGCAGCAGACACAAAATCTCTCCCATACTTCTTCTCAAAAATCTTCCGAAGTGCTAGCAGTTCTGGGATCTCAGAGCATCTTGGAGAGGCAAATATTAAACTTGCAATCCCTTCTTTCAGGTCTGCTGGACATTCCCTGAAAACAAGTTGAACCAAAACTTGAATATCTTAGTCACATATTGTCAGTGTTATCACCTTACTATATGGCTATGTTTGGTACACAAGGAATGGGAATAGGAATAGGAATGAGAATCCTATTCCATTTTGTCTCATTTTGTTACACCATAAACAACCTCCCTGTCTTAGATTATTGTCACTCTAGTACTTATGTCTTAGATTATTGCCAACCAAATAACAAAATTATTCAAATTCCGTTTCTATTTCAATTCCATGTGATACCAAACAACAAAATGATTAGGATTCCGTTTCTATTCCGATTCCAAGTGATACCAAACATAACCTATGTAGAATGCAAAGATTTGTCACCTTTGCTTGGCTATGATCGTAATCCTGGCCACGACCAAGTCACAGAAGAGCTCGATAAATTCATTTGCAGCAAGGACATTCTGTTCTCTTATCACATGCTCGACCTACAAAACCATGACAGGATCTTTCCAACTCAGACAAGCTACATAATGCCTTGATTATCACATCAATTCTTACACGGATTAGCATTTTCTCATAGTCCAATCCTGATCACCACTCACCAACACATAATTACTAGCAATAAAAACAAAGCCAACACATATTACAGAATTGGCGTTTAGGGTACATTCTAAACAAAGAACTAAGCAATAAGTTCATCCAGAAACATGACATTACATAGACCAAACCCACATGCCGACTTTAACAAACTAACAACCCAACTAAGTGTTGCACTAATCACGTTTAACATGTTAGTCCCCAGTATGCCTTACATCAAAGACCTTTAACCCCTCACCTTCTTGGTTAATCAATCATTCAAGAAGAAGCACAATCACATCAGAATACACATACCCGGATACGCGCAGTGGCATCTTGACCCGACTTGAGAAGCGAAGCAATGTCCCTCCTCATCTGCCTCACCACCGCCTCCCTCTTGTTCCTCAGCAACTTTATCCTCGCCACCGCCATTTTCGCCGCCGTTTTGCTGTTCCACAAACCACCCATCAACAACAAAACACACACACACACAAAACAAACAAAAAGAAAGAAACTTTCACTTGGGTTGGTTCATTTCTCCCCTTTACTTCTTGAAAACAAAAACATTTCAAAAGAGTAACAATGTAAAAAAGATAGTTTACCATTTGGAGGAGTTGAAGCCAGGGCGAAAGATGGAGAGGGTGAGCTTCATGAGCTTCTTGGTATTCGAGCTGGCCACACTCGCCACTGTCATTTCTTCCTCTTCTCCTCCTCCTGTGAAACCAAGAAATATTCACAAAGCTGCTAACTTTGGAGTCTCTCTATTAATGGGACCCTTCTTCTTTTCTCTTTAATTATTAGTATTATGGGAATGTAACGGTCTGGTTGATTTTGGAAAGTGATAAACAGGAAAGAAGAATTGGATTTTCTCCTTTAAGACTACTTCTTCTTCTACTACTACGGTTTGTTGACAGTTGAAGAAGAGTTGATGATAGTGTGTGGGTTTGTCGTGGGGCCAGATAGAGGCGCCGATCTTGGTGATTGCTACTGCAATGACACGTCGTTGGTTGGATCTGGTCGGTTGCCTTGGAAATATAGCCGTTATGGTACGTGACACGTGGCGCATTGGATGTGGGTTCCGCTTTTCGCAGAATCTCCACGCAACGAGGTTTTTCTTTACTGCAGATTGGGCTGTGGCCCGTTTCATAAATGAGCCCAACGCTTCTATTAAAGGACTGTGTTTATTATTGATTGATTTCGCATTTTATACTTGATTTTTCTCAAGAATCAATCTTTGATTTTCTTTGACTTTGTGGCTTTTGTGTATAGATCTGTTCTTATTTTTTTACAAAATGATGTATATAGTGTTTTCTATTGAAGGATAATGATGTATCGTTGTGATCTTGTTGATTTTTCAATATATTTTATATACAAATGGTTTAGCAACAAATACCATGAGGTGAAGATTGTCATGCCTTCTCGTTTTTTTTTTTTTAAAGAAAGAGATTTTCATATCGAGGGAAAAGATGCATAAAATCCCCCCTATACGACAAGTAAGCTTTTGGATATAATTAAGGGGAAGAAAAAGGGGGATGATCATCCTTCTTTTCTTCTTTTTTTTTTTATTTTTTTTTAGCAAAGTGATGATCTTTTAAATAGAAGAATGCATAGCATAGTTGTGATGTTGATTGCTTTTTTTTTTTTTGGATATCAAGAAGCAAATGGTTTAGCAATAAATGCCCTGAGATCAAGATTTTCATACCTTTTGTCATAAAAAAAAAAATCAATCATACCGAGTCCAAATATTCAAAATATCTCTATGGGACAAGTAAGCTTTGGATTTAATTAAGGGGCAGAGTAAAATGGTGATGCCTTTAGCTGGGTAGCTGTGCAGCGTGACATTGGAAGGGTGTGGGCCTGGACGAGGGGAAGGAGATATAATATGAGGTTTGCTAGATAAGATAGCTGGCAGAAGCCCAATTGTTCGAGGGAGGTAGTGGGCCAATAAGTTGAGAAAAATGCTGCATTCAGTGTAACTGGGCCCATTGGAATTGAAAAAATAAAGAATAAAGGAAGGAGAATGAACTCCCCAAACCCAAACAATTAAAAAAATAATGACCTATTGGACGTTTTACAAAAAGTAGAAATGTTATTCCATTCCACTATACAAAAAGATTTACAAACGTAGTTGTACATTTGATTAAAGGCAATCAATCTCCTAATGCCAATCCTCTAAAAAGCGGATTACATCATAATACAAAAATTACAAAATGGCTGGCGGCTATTCAATTCCAGGCCCAGCAACTCTTAATGGGAAAGTATATTGAGGAGGGCGACTCTGGTATGGATTAAGCCCCTAAACAACAGCTCAAGCACATCTTCAAGTTCTTCAATGCTGGTATCCACAACTTCCAGCCTTGTCTGTGCAGATTGTACCTTTTCTGCTGGGTCTAATGAATCTTTGGAATTGTGCACCACTAAGTTGGTCACTGCTATGTCCACACTCTCAAATTCATTAACGCTGTCTTGTTGGCCTAACTCACATGCCACCACCCCTTTGTGCACCAATTTTGACACCAAGGACCATCTGCTTGTCCTTGGTTTCAACATTGGCGCAGAAAGAAACAACAGAAGCGAGCTCAAGATGGAAACTGAGATCAAGCTTGCTTCTTTAAGAACTCTAACAAGTGCAGAGAGATAGTGGTCTGCCTCCAACAGAGGAGACTGGACGTCTGCGTTCTTGTTATCCATTTGCTTCAACAACGCAAGAGACTTGGCTATTTCCTTCTTCATCTGCTTCCTGGAGCTGATATAATCACTAACATTGCTCTCAATGCTCAACTCTCCACCAGCCTTGCTCCTTCGCAGAGCTGATAAGAGTTCTCTAACGCTTTCTTTCATCAGCAGAATACCATCCCTTGCTTTGCCACACACATCTAAGTACCTTATAAGATCATCTAACATGCCATTCACCCATTGCTCTTCTTTCTTCTGCGCTAGAGCTTGTTGGGTCAATGGCAGATTAAGTAAACCCTCCATGCATCTGTACACCTCTGCAAGAGAAGATAGATTGGTGCAGAGTGTGTCTGCCCTGAACGTTGGTGTTGCCTCCACGCAGGAAGTGAGCTTGTTGAGATGTTCTTCTAGTTTACCAAAACTAGGATGTGATCGAGCAGGAAAGCTAATGGACCGAGCATTATAGGAGCGGTGAGACTTTGGGGAGAAAGCAACCATAGATACTTTTGCTAACATGGAAAGTTCAAACAGGAACTAGCTAGTACCCCAATAATGGATCACTTGTCCTCCTATAAGATGTTATTTATATAGCAATGCAATTGAAGAATATGTCAATATGGCATGGAATGCATAGTTGTCCAAATTGTTAATCGATAAGGAAAAAAAAAAAAAGTGGGGGCGTCCACATTTATGTGGAGTCCATGTGAGGAGAGCGTGGGTTATTCCATGGGAAGGGATGTGTTGTCACGTCTTAAAATGTTACACCTAAAAAGGCTAAAACCAAAGCTTTAAAATCTAAGTCCCACTTAGTTAATGCAATCTGGTGGGTGGTTTTTGGGTACGATGTATCTCACTTGGTACATTTTTTGTTTTTATCTAACAATAAGCATTCATTAGGAGGTCCCTCTTTTTGTCTATCTCTCTCTCATGCACCGGCTTTGGCTTTGGCTTTTGCCACCGCCTACCCTATCTTTTCCATGGTTCGAGTCATGGGCATTTGTGTGCCATTAAAAGAATTGTCCCCCACGCAAGTTCTTTGGATATGGAAAAAAGAAAACTATGAGAGTACTCTAGATTTTGAGATCTGGGAAAGATTAGGAGACTTGTATTCTAATCAACAATTGAGATTGGAGATGGATAGGGTAGTTAGAGGAGAAAGATGAGGACAAACTTCAATTGTTGCTGCACGAATGGCTTGTTTCTCATTCTGTCCCCTTCTAGGGCTAGATTGCAGCCTGTCAAGCTAAGATGTAATAATCAGTTTGGTGCTTGATTGTTTATAATATGTACAGGTCATATGTACGAATTTTAAAACCAAATGCTGCCTACCATTGACCTTTGCCTTGTTACAAAGGTTCAATTTCTGCTGCAATAAATTCTAATGCACCTCTGCTCCCCGTTGTTTCAGATTTTTCTTTTTACTTCGTCTCTGCTGGTGATTTTCTTTAAGTATTACAGTCATATTTGGTTCTGTGTAACTAAAATTGCTTTGCTAGATTGGTTATTGATAAACCTTATGCAAGAAACTTTAATTGCTTAGGGCATTATCCTTAGCTAGACATTTTTTCCCTGACCTACTTCAATTTGCCACTCTTGATGAATGATGGTAGATATATTGCAGTGGTAAAAGTGGAGAGGAAACCCGCTTTCCATTGTAATAGTGAAAAACCCAGCTGTCTTTCTGTCAATTATCAAAGGCAGGATTAGACTAAATAAGCCTGCCTACACAAATTGTTGTATTATATAGTAGTACATGATAAAATAAGATGCGTTTAGTCCAGTCCAGGATAAAATAAATCACATGATAAAAGTGGGGCTCTCAACCATCTCTTATTGAAATACATTTTACTATTAGTTTGGTTTTATTAAACTAAAACATCCATAATTAATGCTATTAGTCCACAATGATGGAATTGAAATTTCCAACACTTCACCCTATAAGATTCACTGATTACAAAATATCTTATCGATCCACGAACCATTTTTTTAGTGAAGATAATCAAAACAAAATCTTTGAACATCTCATGTCATGAATTAAATAAAGATGGAATTCAGTAACTGCGCACTGGTTCAAGCACCTTTCTCCTGGCTTGTTTTAGAGACACAGCGAAGGAGAAACTAAATGAACACCTCACAATCAATAATAGGGAGATGATGATGAAGAATAAAAGCATCACCTTGCAAGTTGTAATCATTGAAATGACTCGAATGTTTTTGGATATTAATGGAGTATTTGTGGAACTTTTTAAGCTTGGATCAAATAGTAGTAATGACTAGTCTGGTCTTCTGGAATTACTTGACATTTAATCTTTATGACAATGATAATTTGATCAATTTTTTTGGGTGTAATATTTTGATTTACTGTGGAGTAATAAATCCAGAGAAAGAAAGGCCTAGAACTTGTAGTAGTAATTCATAAAAAAAAAAGAAGAAAGAACTTGTCGTAGTACTGTGATTTTAGTGTAAATCATAAATTGTGGAACCATAGATGCCTTACTGGCATCCTCATATTGGATTGATCCAACACCTCAAGTGGCTAATGAACTGTTGAAACTTCAACCCTGTTGGGATTCATGATTAAACGCTGGCAGACTGTTACAAATTTGATAAAATCACTAGACCAAAGAATTTTTTATGGTTTGATTAAAAAGAAAAAAGAATTCTTAAGGTGATTTTAAGATTAAATCAATCTGGCAGGACTTCTATTTGATAGGACATTGGAGGGAAAAAAAAAATTATGTAATACACTCTACTGATTTTGATATAATTTTTTTTTTCACAATGGAGGGGAATTTTCACATCTATCAACTTGTAGTTTCAGCATGTGAGCTAATTTATCTGCAATTTATGTTCTTTTATAATTGAAGGAAAGCAGGAAAAGTAACTAGCGTCAAAATATTGATTGTCAAAATTTGTATGTATTCAAAATAATAATCACAAAACTTGATTCATGTACAGAGCTCATTTGTTCATCCAAATCTTTTAACATATCCTCTAATATTTGGATGCGTTAAAAGGGGTTGGTGTACAGAAACTATTCTGAGGATGTCTTATTGACAGATTATGTTCAGGAGAGAACTTCTTGTTTTGATCAAGCACCTGAACACACGCTCCAAACAATTCTCGATATCTTCAATGCTAGTCTCCAAAGCCTGCAATCTCTGAAGAGCAATTTGCATTTTCTCACTTGAATCTTCAGTTAATGCAGCATCAACCATTTCCAACTCATGCAGATTTACTTGCCCCTTGTTCATCAGTTTTGAAACCAGTGACCATTTACTCCCTTTTGACTTTGACACTGTTTCTGACAACAATAACAACAGGGATTTGAAAACCAAACTGCTGATCCCACTAACTTCTCGGAGAACCCGAATCACAGCAGAGAGGCTATGATCAGGGTCTACAAGTGGACATGCCTCTAATTTGTTGTCCATTTGCTTCAGGGCTGTAATCAACTTCTTGCAATCTTTTTTCATCTTCTTTGTAAAGGACATGTAATTAGCTACATCCTTTTTGCAGCTTGAGTCTCCTTTTCTACGACGAACCGCAGATTGAAGAGCCTTGGCTTGTTCCTTGAACTGTAGGAGGATGTCACTGGAAATGTTGCAAACATCTAAAAGCTTCACTGATCCATCCAATAATTCGTCAAAATATTTCTCATGTCCACCACAGGAGAGGACCTCTTGGGTTGATGTCATGCTGAGCAGCTCATCCATGCATTTGTACAAGTCTTGTAGTATAAAAAGGCCACTGCAAATAGAGCTGGATGTTGATGTAGTGGAAGACTCCCATTTTTTCAGCTTGTTCAGCTCTTCTTCAATTTTAAGAATGGTAGGATGGGATCTTGATGGTAAGCTAGTTGATCTAACATGGTAACTGATAGCCATGGTACTTGCTGTGTTTTCGACAGGAAATTTACTTTCTCACAGAAGGCTTGAAGCTTGGGATGATTGAACCAGTGTATTGGTTGATACATATTTATAGGTGGCAAGAACAATGGGGACAAATTGTTCATTGTAGATGTGATCAGCATGTGAGCCTGATGTGGGCTCTCCTTCAGGTTCGGTATACCTGTCATATCTTTGGTAAACATCTATCCAATAATCAGATGTTTTTTTAAAGTCCTTATGGTAATGCAATGGAGATTATAAGATGCCTTGTTTTATGCCATTTTTTTTTGTTTTTGTTCCTCAGAGGAAAGGAACCCAGTTTTGTTCCTCCTCCTACCATGTTTTCTTCTCCAGATTTTGTCCAGAAAAATGAAGCAGCTGCATCTTAAATGGCTGTACATGTCTGGAAGTAGAACAATTTAAATGCGTTAAACAAATTAATCAGGATCCAGATTCCTTTGAGGTGCCGGATTGCATTGTACAATAATTACATCTTTTGCACTATTATTTCTCATTAGTCTAGGTCATGCAACTATAATATTGTGTGCACGAGTGGTTTGTATTCCTATTGTCTCCATAATCATATCAATTATCACATTAAGCATCAGCCTAATTGTCATTTCTTTTCTTCAGGGTTTTCCTGCCAACCGTAAACATTGAAGGCAGTGTTTTTGTGTGTCTTCTATAATTATGTATAGAAAAGCCAACAAGAATAATATTTGCAGAAACAGGAATTTGACAACAAGTTTTCTTTTGTAATCCGTACTCAGGTACAGAATTAAGAAACATTACCATCAAAATGTACTGGATTGTTCTTGTACAATTGGCATGTTCGTACATGTTCCCTTCTCAACCTGCCAGTAAAGGACATAATTTGGTACTTGATTTTGTTAATGGGAATGACAAATTGCACATATCATGCTTAATACATGATTGATGCCCCTCCACTAGACAGTAACGTTGTTAAACAAATGCACACATGTTTTTAATGGATCACCGATGTGTTATTCAGAATATTATTTCTCCGGGGTAGCCTTCTAGGATATT
Source organism: Turnera subulata (assembly GCA_028386065.3). Taxonomy (NCBI): domain Eukaryota; kingdom Viridiplantae; phylum Streptophyta; class Magnoliopsida; order Malpighiales; family Passifloraceae; genus Turnera; species Turnera subulata. The sequence goes on along the minus strand of JAKUCV010005896.1, from coordinate 4,050 downwards.
TCGGTCCTTGAATTATTGCTTCATGTCTCGAGCCTTGAAGAATGTATCTGAGGACACAGAAATGAACCTGTTAGATCCTTGAATCTTACCATCATCCTAAAAAACACCCACGTTTACCTTCCTAACATTCGATTTCTGATTCTGCAACAGGGAAGCACCTACAATGGGAAAAAAAATCATTAATATCTAATCCAGTTCTGGGGAGGGAGAGCCTAGTAGCGAAGTTAAGTTTTTTAAGAGTCAATATTAACCAAGGAATGCTAGAAGGCTAAAGAAAACATGGAAGTACAGATGGTGCTGCTAGAAATAACTACTCAAAATTCATTTACTCCAACTTGCCAACCCTACTCAAATGGTTCAATGCATGGGCGCTGGTAGTACTATTACATGAATTATTGCCTTGCTGGCTCTTGTTGAAAATCTTGGACTAGATACTGCGATTTTGGAAAGATCAGGAACCTTGTATTTTCAATCAAATTCGAAATTCAGTTGGATGTGGTAGTTTGCAGAAAGATGATGAAGAAATTATCTGTTGCTGCACGAATGGCTTGTTCTCATTATTTGTGGGTACCTTGCAGCCTGTCAATGTAAGCTATCATCAATAATGCACATAAACTTGATGATAGCTAACATTTTTTAAATTCTGGACTTAAAAGAGAAATTGTAAGCTATCATCAATTTAGTGCATTATTGTAGTATAGCGCATTACAGCTCATATGCTTCGCATTAACTCCTGATACTGTTTGTGCATTGACCTTTTGCTTTCTGAGAATGTACATCTGTGATGCTATGTTTTCTACGCATCAATTTTCATCTCCGCTGTTTAGATGAATGACTGTCAAGACTTTCTTTCCTTGGTCTTTCTTTTACCACATCCCCTTCTAGGGTAAATTCCATTGTTATTGGTCTTCAGGATTAATTACTGATAATCAAATTAGTTGTGTTACTGAAACTATTTTCTAATTGGACCGTAAGCTTTAGCAATCCGCTGGTAGATAACTTAACTATCGATGAAACTCATGATAGCAATTCAGGTGATTCTCGAGGTGATTTAAGGTTAAATCAAATTGGTAGGGCATTGGTTTGATAGAAGATTGGAGGGACCAAACATATGTGATACACTTTACTGATATCAGCTTTTATATGAATGGTGTTGCAGTGTTCTCTATAATTTATGTTCTTCTAAAATTGGAGGAAAGCAGGGAAAGCAACAAGTGTCAAAAAATTGATTGTAAACTTTGTATTTATCAAGGTATAATCACAAAACTTGATTTATGTACAGAGCTCATTTGTTCATCCAAATCTTTTAACAGATCCTCTAATATTTGGATGAGTTAAAAAAGGTTTGCTGCACAGAACTATGCTGAGGATGTCTTATTGACAGATTGTGTTCAGGAGAGAAGTTCTTGTCTTGATCAAGCACCTGAACACACGCTCCAAACAATTCTCAATATCTTCAATGCTAGTCTCCAAAGCCTGCAATCTCTGAAGAGCAATTTGCATATTCTCACTTGAATCTTCAGTTAATGCAGCATCAACCATTTCCAACTCATGCAGATTTACTTGCCCCTTGTTCATCAATTTTGAAACAAGTGACCATTTACTCCCTTTTGATTTGGACATTGTTGCTGACAACAATAACAACAGGGATTTGAAAACGGAACTGCTGATCCCACTAACTTCTCCAAGAACCCGAATCACAGCAGAGAGGCTATGATCAGGGTCTACAAGTGGACATGCCTCTAATTTGTTATCCATTTGTTTCAGGGCTGTAATCAACTTCTTGCAATCTTTTCTCATCTTCTTTGTAAAGGAAATGTAGTTAGCTACTTCTTTTTTGCAGCTCGAATCTCCTTTTCTACGACGAAGCGCAGATTGAAGAGACTTAGCTTGTTCCTTAAACTGCAGGAGGATGTCTCTGGAAATGTTGCAAACATCTAAAAGCTTCACTGATCCGTCCAATAATTCCTCAAAATATTTCTCATGTCCACCACAGGAGAGGACCTCTTGGGTTGATGCCATGCCTAGAAGCTCATCCATGCATTTGTACAAGTCTTCCAATATAAAAAGGCCACTACACATAGAGCTGGAAGTTGATGTAGTGGATGACTCCCATTTTTTCAGCTTGTTCAGCTCTTCTTCAATTCTAAGAATGGTAGGATGGGATCTTGATGGTAAGCTAGTTGATCTAACATGGTAACTGATGGCCATGGTACTTCTGTGTTTTTGGCAGGAAATTTTCTTCTCACAGAATACTTGAAGCTTGGGATGATTGAGCCAGTATGTTGCTTGATGCATATTTATAGGAAAACAAGAATATGATTAGCATGTGAGCCTTAGGTGGGCTCTCCTTCAGGTTCGGTATACCTGTCATATCTTTGGTAAACATCTATTCAATAATCAGATGTTTTTTTAGTCCTGAAGGTAATGTAATGGAGATTATAAGATGCCTTGTTTTATGCCATTTTTTTGTTTTTTTCCTTCCAAAGAGGAAAAAAGTCATCCCTAGTTTTGACCCTCCTACTACCATGTTATCTTTCTCCAGAATTTGTCCAGCAAAATGTAGCAGCTGCATCTTAATAGGCTGTACATGTCTCTGCTGTCTCAACTAGAGGAAAGTAGAACAACTAAAATGCGTTAAACCAACAAATTAATCATGTTTATATTCTTTTATGATGCATGCAGGACTGTATTATAGAATAGTTACATCTTTTACACTATTATTTCTCATTAGTCTAGGTCATGCAACTAATATATTCTGTGCACGAGTGGCTTGTATTCCTCTTGTCTCCATAATCAGATCAATTATCACATTAGAAGCATCAGCACCGCAGTTATTTTTTTTTTTTGCAGGGTTTCCCTGGCAAACGTAACATTGAAGGTAGTATTTGTGCGTCTCTTCTAAAATTATGTATAGAAAAGGCAATGTTCATCGAATGATATTTGCAGAAACATGAATATTTTTTGAGCAATTTGCAGAAACAGGAATTTGATAACAATTTTTTTTAATCCGTACCCGGGTACAGTTCGAAATTTGGTCATATTCATTGAACCATTAAGTGTTCCAATTAGTTTGACAGTCCCTATTCAGCTCCCCCTGCTCCTGGATACTGTGATCCTAGATTATCAGGATCCTTGTATATAAATCAAGATCAAAATTTAGACAGATTCGATAGTTAGCACAAAGGACAAATATGTACTACTTTGTTCTTGTACAATTGGCATGTTCGCACATGTTCCCTTGTCAACCTGCCAGTAAAGGACATAATTTGGTACTTTGATTAAGTTAAACATGATTGGCAAATGGCACATTTCATGCTTAATACATGATTGATGCTCCTCCTCTGAAAGTTAAGTTGTTAAACAAATGTACACATGTTTTTAATGCCTCACCAATGTTTTGTTCAGAATATTTATCTTTGGTAGTCTTCTTGGATATTTCGGCCCTTGAATTATTGCTTCACATCTCGAGCCTTGATGAATGTATTCATTGAACAATTAGGTGTGATCTAATTAATTTGAGAGTCTCTATTCAGCTCCCTCTCCTCCTATAGATCCTATGATCCCAGTAAATCAAGAACAAAATTTTAGACAGATTTTATGGTTAGCACAAAAGACAAAAACGTACGTACTGCATTCTTGTTGTACAATTGGCATGTTTGCACATGTTCCCTTCTTAACCTGCCAGTAAAGGACATAACTGTGGCACTTGATTATGTTAATGTGATTCGCAAATTGCATGTTTCATGCTTAATACGTGATTGATGCTCTTCCTCTGACAGTAACGTTGTTAAAAAAACAAAATGAACACGTTTACTCCAACTTTGTTAACCCTACAGGTATGTTTCTTCTGTTGGGAAAACTCGGGTAATTTCCCCTCAACTAGTGAATTGAACTGATTCGATAATTCCCAGGAAAGATGGCCTAGCCTATCTCCTTAGACAGAATTATCATTCCAAGATAAATCCCCAGGAAAGACTGGAGGAACTATGGTTCACTTAAAACCCAGCCTCCTAGACAGGACTTACTTGCACAGTGTTTTAATTCACA
>JAKUCV010005895.1:0-55428 GCA_028386065.3 Turnera subulata | reverse complement strand
CCTACCAGTATGTACTCAAAGAGTTGGCTGTTTATTCCGTCCAACCTGCTCACGACCTCTCGGGCACCACCACGCCCTTGCTCTTGAGAACCCTACCCTCCAAATCAAAACCCAAATTCAACAAATCAGAGGATAACGTGATAACCCTGGAAGCATTGAACTATCCACAACTAGAAACTAAATATTTGTTGGACTTGCAATATTTTAGAGTTAAGGAGATTTGGTTAGATTACTACCTCGAGGCAGTTGATGGTAGCAAAGATATCCCAACAAGAGGAGTTGCCGTCAGTTCAAGTTTTCGTAAGAAGAGTTCTGGTGATGATATCGATGATGGTTTTATAGTGATGGTGGCGGCACCTGGTGGGAAGCTGGCGATGTGGAGGATGGGAGATGAGCGATGGACTATTATCGAATTAGACAAACATGTGTATGCCAGTGTTGTATACTTTAATGAGAAATTTTATGCTTTGAAGGCTTGGGCCGGAAGGGTTTTAGCCATTGATGCAACCAAACCAGATAGCGAGAAGGAGATTAGCCGAGGTCCGATTACCTTGGGCCATGACTTTGTTTTGGTGAAATCTTTGGGGCATTTATATTTGGTGTTTGGACTTTGGAGAACGTGGATGGGGTTGGGTGCGTATTCTTATGCTGGATGAAGTAAGGGGCCAATGGGTTCACCCACGAGATGATGATAATGATGGATTGAGGGAAAGATTGCTCTTTGTTACATCAAAATCCTCGTCGTTTTCCATTGTGGCTAAAGATTTCCCAGAGTACAAGAACTACTGCATTGTCTTTCTTCCCGATGATCCTTTCCCTCAGCATTTCGGTTCAAAAATATGGTTTCCTTCCCACTGCTGCTTGCATCCGCCAAATTGGGTCCACAAATCACAAATTCTAGTACGTAGTAGGAAGAGAAGAAATCATCGTGTTCACTGAATCCCAAAATTGCAGCAACATTAGTCAGTGTACAACTCTGACGGCTATAGTTCTTCTTTTTATTATAGTGACGACGAGTCTGAGGTCGACTATAGTTCTTCTTATCATAGTGAGAACGAGTCTGACGTCGACTATAGTTCTTCTTCTTATCATAGTGAGGACGAGTCTGACGTCCACTATAGTTCTTCTTCTTACCAGTATGTACTCAAAGAGTTGGCTGTTTATTCCATCCAACCTGCTCACGACCTCTCCGGCACCACCACGCTCTTGCTCTTGAGAACCCAACCCTTCAAATCCAGAACCAAATTCTACAAATGGAGGGATAACGCGACAACCCGGGATGCATTGAACTATCCAGAACTAAGAACTGAATATTTGTTAGACACTCGGGATTTTAGAGTGAAGGAGATTCGGTTTGATTATTACCTCGAGGCAGTTGATGGTCATCATCATGATATCCACACAAGAGGAGTTGCCGTCAGTTCAAGTTTTCGCAAGAGGGATAGTGGTGGTGATGATGGTTCTGGTTTTACAGTGATGGTGTTGGCACCTCGCGAGAGGCTGGCGATGTGGAGGATGGGAGATGACAGATGGACATTTATCAGGATAGATTTATCAGGTTATTCGTTTCAAAGCGTTGTACACCTCAATGATAAATTTTATGCTTTGACTTGGAGGGGAAAGGTTGTAGTCATTGATGCCACCGAACCAGATAGCGTGAAGGAGATTAGCCGAGATCTGACAATGTTCCTGAAAAATTGTGTGGAGCATCACTTTGTTGTGGTGAAATCTTTGGGGCATTTATTTCTGTTGTTTCAAGATGATGAATGGGAATTGCTGCGTATTCTTGAGCTGGATGAAGTGATGGGCCAATTGGTTAAGCCACGACGAGATGGTGCATTGAGGGAACGGTTGCTCCTTTTAACCGAAAAATCCTCTTTCTCGATTCCGGCTAAAGATTTCCCAGAGTACAAGAACAACTGCATTGTCTATTTTACCAAGTATACTTTCCTTCATCATTACGATTCAAATCTATTGTTTCCTTCCCTCTGCTGTTTGCAACCGCCGAATTGGGTTCACAAATCCAAGCACCTCCTACGTTTAGGAGTATAGTAAGGAGAGAAGAAATCCTCGGATTCATTGAATCCCATAATTGCAGCAACATTTAATTTGTGAGTGAACAACTATATATGTTCTTTTCCTTTCTGTTTATCTTATTTGGACATTGATCACTAGTATTACTGCTTCTGAGTCTTAAGCTAGAAATACATTAAAATTATTTAGAAATCATATAGTCTAGCTTGGATTACAAAATTTCCTCCATATGCAATTGACCTTCACTACATTCTGCAATTTTTTCCCCTATGTATTTGATTTGTCTTTCTATATATTGTTTCTGTAGGTTACTTCTTCGAAGCAGTAGTTTGGTTTTTTACGTCAGGCTTACTGAATCTTATCAGAAAAATAGAAAATAGACTAACTGAAGTCTTACCAGAAAGCTTGCAACTGCCAAATACAAATTCTAGTATGTAGTAGGATGAGAAGAAAGCCCTCGCTTAGGAGGAGTCATACGGACGTACGTAGTAGGAAGAGAGGAATTCCTCATGTTCACTAAATTCCAAAATTGCAGAAATCCTCTTGTTCAATTTTCTTTTGTGTTGTAGCTGTTGTTATTTGGACAATGATCACTACTATCAAATCGAAACAAAATTTTGACTAATTTTTTGCTCAATCGTCATTGCCACAAGACATTTTATCTTTCAAAATTTTAAGCTGCTCAAGCTTTATATGTATAGGATTGGTTTGCACTGGCCTCCACAACCATATACACATATTGTTCTCCCAATTGGCAAACAGAGATAGACATGCAGGAGGTTTCTAGGTCCTATGTTAATCACATAAAAAATGGCCAGAAGGTAGAGGTTGTAACAAGAAATCAATTTTAGGGAGCTGGCAGAGGTTGTAATAACAAATTCAAAGCTCAAAAGTCAATTCTAGGGAGCTGGTCTAAGTAAATTTTAGGGAGCAACTAATATGAATTCTTGTTCTCGGAGCAGGGACCACCATTCTGCGACTGAGCTGTTGTATGTAAATCATACACCGTGTAAGGAAAGCTGTAATGTTTCAGTCGTATCCACAAACAATTTCTGTGAAGAATAAGCTCAAACAGGGCAGTGTTGTCAATAGCAACTCCATTAAGAATGGATCTGGTCTCAGGATCGTAAAGGTGAATATACAGTGAGCAAGCGCAGAGAATTCTTCAACACTCAGCAGGATGTCCTATGGCGCAAACCATTTTTTTGGCTGTCCCTAGGCCCTTTTCAAGTTGGGTGCTGGCTTTGGTTAGCCATTAATAACCGTCGGCATGCCAAGGAGAACAAACCTAGGAAAGAATGACTTGAGGGCCATACTACCAAGCCCGGAACTTTAATTTGCATCTGCAGCCATCTCCAATACTAAGAGATATGCAATGTTTCAAAGTACCAATTCCCGTAGAAGAGAACATGATATTTCTCACTAATCACACTAGCCCAAACATCACAACCACTGCCGGTAAACTGCATATTAGCATATTTCAAGATCTACTTGAAACGTAAGCTCTGATTCATTAGTGTTATGGACTCAATACCCAGGCCCCCACGAATCCTTCCTCTAGCAATCCAATTCCTAGCAACCATATAGATTTTATGTCTATCAACATCCCACTTGAGAGAAATTTTATCAGGAGTCTATTGACAGTTTTAGCAACGCACACAGGGATTCTAAAGATTTAAAGATGGAAAGGTAATACAGGGGAAGACTACATAAAACCAACCTGATGAGACTGATTCGGCCTCCCAAGAAAAGAAAGCCGTGTTTCCACGAAGCAAACTTAGAGGCAAATCTATCTATGAGTGAACCATGAGGGTGCACTATTAGGCAATCAATTGTAAACATGGACAACATGGTGCTAAATTTTTTGCCAAAATGAAAGTGGCAAATCGGTCTAGTGTATAACAGAACATTCAAAATGGTTCAGTGAGCTCGATGGACATGATGTAAGTTTCCGGTCATGCAAAATAGACAATCTAAAGGCAACAAATGCACAGCGGAAATTCGGAAACACATAAAGGATCCAAGTGAAGTAACTAAACCGAACAACAAAAACAAACATACCTGAAACGGTTAGGGTCTTTCACCTAACTGAAGAACCGAATCAGCTAGAGCCGAAAAAGATATCCTACTCCTCTATGGTATCCACACGAACCGTTGATCACAGCCGGAAAATGTCTCACGATCTCCAACCCAAGCACTTCCCGAACCGTGGTGCTAGCTATACGGATTTCCAGGAGCTATGTGGTGTAACTTTCTTTCTCAAGGAATGGGTGAGTGTTTGTGTGTGTTCTTTCTAGCCTGAAAAACACTCTCAAGGCTCACAAAACCAGAATGCAATGAGCCAAAAACCCAAAGCATAATCTAATTATGCCACTCAATTAGTGGTTAGGGTAATGACCAACATAATGGCCCATAATGATTAAGATACCCTTTATCCTGTCTACCACTAAGCACTAATAGAATTACACATCACAAGCAATCAGGTTTGGCTCAATAATTCTGACATTTATTGCACCAAACCAGACTAAAACGACCATGGTCCAACTGCGGTCCAACCACACCCGGTCGAACTATGGTCCAACCACGGTTCAACCACCTGCTCGAATCAACGGTTCTATGTGTGTGACCCTGTAGGCACTTGTAACGTCCGACAATAATTGTAAAATCTCATTTTACAATTATAAGCAAAGAGCGGCGTCTAGCAACACATCATTGCTACCCGAACGACAAGATCAGTACTGATTCTATATGCCTCGGAACATGTCATCGTCCTTTTGTCCCATTATCAAGATTGAACCGAGACATGAAAACTTCAATCTCGTATATGTTTAATCTTAGTTTCTTGATCCCCGAGTTAACTGTGTAAAACGGATCCTAATGATATCACCATATCATATAATCCGAGCATGGCCATGCATTTACAGTTCAACTCTATCAAGAGGCCCATCTGATAATATACCCGTTATATGGGTCGGACGAATCCCTTCTTGATCAATCAAAACCCACTACACATTTATCATATACCCAATGATTACCCTTAAGACCACCCAGTTACGGATGACTAGGAATAATATCAAAGTATACGACTCATATGCTGGGAACCTTGATGATCTAAGGTCTAAGGACAATACATATAAGAACCGCTAATGACAATCATATAACGTTCTATGTAGCGTTCTTCTATGGGTCGGTCCAGTCAACAAGTTCTCTAACTTGTACCCGTATGTAGAATTCATATCTCATATAATTCTCAACATACGCAAGTCTTAATTTATTATTACAACCCATCCAAAATAATAATCGACTAGGGACATTTTAAGAATACAAAGTATTCTAGGGTTATAAATATGTGCAAGCGATTATCTCATAATCATATTTATTGGAATAACCTTAATGTATATACATGACTACAAACTATCATCCATTGATTGGCTTTTGGGCATATTACACCAACATATGACAGGGCGTAGAATCCCACCAATGGACAAGAATTCATCAAACACCAGTGGACATGAGAGGGCTTAGAATCCCACCAGTGACAAGAATTTGTTTTCTCTTGCATAATGGAAGCCGAATCTGCGAGCCGAAACCAAACTACTTTCATCCTCTTCCTGGGAGTTGCTCTTTCTGTCACTGCATTCCCTGTGCTTGCAAGGATTCTAGCAGAGCTCAAACTCATCAACACCGAGCTCGGCAGGCTTGCAATGTCTTTGGCTCTTATCAATGACATTTGTGCTTGGGTTTTCGTAGCTGTGGCCATAGCCTTGTAAGATAAATGAGGCTTCCTAGCGTGTGGCATTTGTAGTCTTTTGTGTCTTGGCTGTAAGACCAGCCATCTCACGGATCATTCGAGCCACTCCAGTGGGAGAAACTGTCAGTGAATTCTACATATGTATCATCCTTACCGGAGTAATGGTTGCAGGTTTCACTACAGATGCAATTGGAACACATTCAGTGTTTGTGATCATATGGCTGGTGGCACCCGATTCCCAATCTTCACTGCGTACATGGGACAAATTATAGTATGAGAGAAAATTCTGCAGTTGACAAAATTTTGCTTAACTATTGAACCGGCAGGATAAAAATAAAAAAGTTAAAACCTTTTATATTACTATACACCACTGACCTTTTAAAAAATTTCTATCCAATTTAAAAGTCCGCGTAGATTTCGGACAATATACGATTCCCATAACAGGGAACACAATCTCCCGGAGTGGTGATGACCTATAGTCTCTCCATCGCCTCATGACTTACCCTTGAAAGAAACTCTTGATTCTCTTGTATGCACTACAATTAAACAAACCCTAGAAAGAAACCCTAGAAAGTCTAGAAGCTTCCTCCATGGCTCCAACCTCAAAGAAGATCGGGAGCTATAGCTGCTGGACCATTCTTCCAATCGAGCTCCTGGAGAAGATCGGGAGTTGCTTCGAGAATAGCTACCTCCATATCCTCCGTTTCAGGGCAGTTTGCCGCTCATGGTGATCTCCCACCCCTCTTCCTCCCGTAGTCCCATCCCTCACCCTCCCCCCACTTGTCGATAGTGACGGCGGCTCTTACCAATATCAATATGCACACAAAGAGTTGGCTGTTTATTCCGTCCAACCAGCTCACAACCTCTCGGGCATCACCACGCCCTTACTCTTGAGAACCCTACCCTCCAAATATCCAAATTGGAAGAGGATAATGTGACTCCCCTGGAGGCCTTGAATTATCCAAAACTAAAAACTAAATATTTGTTGGACACGCGGGATTTTAGAGTGATGGAGATTTTGACATTTGATTATTACCTCGAGGCAGTTGATGGCAGCTCTGGCGTTGAAGATATTCCATCAAGAGAAGTTACCGTCAGTTCAAGTTTTCGCAAGAGGGCTAGTGGTGACGATAATGATGGTTTTACAGTGATGTTGAAGGCAAGTTTTGGGAGGCTGGCGATGTGGACGAAGGGAGATGACAGATGGACTATTATCGCATTGGACAATTCGTTTGTCAGTGTTGTACACATCAATGATAAATTTTATGCTTTGACTTGGAGGGGAAGGGTTGTAGTCATTGATGCAAACCAAACCAGATAGCGCCAAGGAGATTAGCCGAGATCCGACAACGATTTGGAAGGATGGTTTGGAGGGTGACTTTGTTTTGGTGAAATCTTTGGGGCATTTATTTTTGGTGTTTAGAGAATATCATAGGGGTTTTGATGATGAGCATTCTTACGCTGGATGGAGTGATGGGCGAATGGGTTAAGCCACCGGGAAATGACGGATTGAGGGGACGGTTGCTCCTCGTTACATCACAATCCTCCTTCTCCATTATGGCTGAAGATTTCCCAGGCTACAAGGACAACAGCATTGTCCACTTTCACAGTTACTGTTTCTCTCGTTATTACGATTCAAGGTTTCCTTTCCACTACTGTTTGCAACCACCGATTTGGGTCCACAAATTCTTGCTCCTTCTTTCTCAAACGAATCCCCAAATTCCAAAATTGCAGTAGGATGAGAAGAACTCCTCCTGTTCGCTGAATTACAAATTTGCAGCAACATTTGTTAGTGAACTACTCTGTTCTTCTCCATTCTGTTATAGCTGTTATTTTGACATTGATCACTAATATCAAATAAAGACATCTTTTGACTAATGTATTACTCAATCGTCATTTCCATAAGACATTTTAAATTTCAAAATTTTTTAAGTTGGTTTTTTTTTTATATGAAAACGAAGATTTTATTGATTAGCATGACACTGGCCAGTCATAAAAGGATGACTAGAACCAGTAACCCAGTTACATCATAAAACGTACAACTTACATAAAGATAACAAGATTGACACGAACGTAAGAGCTATACTATAGGGGACGAAGGCGAGATAAATTACTACCATTTCCTTGCCAAGCTAGAACACTCTCAGGGCTGATCAGTAAGGCAGTCAGGTCGTACGGAAAACTCGGTTGCACAGCCGTCATCCACATAAGAGATCTAAACAACACGACTTCAAGCATCCTTCCCCAGTCAGTATTTTTGGATTCAAAGACCATTTTATTCCTTGCACGCCATAGACACCAAATGGTGGTGAAAAAGAGTACCATCCAGGGTGCTTTGGCTCTTTGACTTCTAACCAGACCCACCCACTGCATATACAACTCCTCCAAACTCCTTGGGCAACACCAACTCACCCCCCAATATTGACATAGTTGGCTCCATAGACCCCAAACAAATCTACAATTCACGAATAGGTGATCTCGTGTTTCTATTCTTTCGTCACAAAAAGGGCACCCTGCCACATCACTCTGAATTATATGGTTTCTAAGCAGAACAGCCCTAACTGCGACCCCATTGTTTAGAGCCACCCAAAAAAAACATTCAACCTTTAGAGGGGCACAACCTATCCAAATCCATGGAACCATAGGTCTCAGGTTCTGATTAGTATTGATAATTTCGCATCCTGATCTGACCGAGTAAACGCCGTTCCCGTCCCCTATCCATCTCCATTTATCCACTTTATTTGGGATCAACACCACAGAGTCCAAAAGTCTTTCAAGTTCAGCCAACTGTTCCTCTTCCCATGAAAAAAGCCTCCTTCTCCACCTATAATTCCAGCGGAAGTTATCCACATCCTCCCTTAATAACTCTTCAACTGTAGCAAACTTATTATTAGTCACAGTGAAAAGACGTGGAAAAATTTCCATCAAGACATCATCACCTAGCCATCTATCAGTCCAAAATTTGCACCAACTCCCGTCCCTAACCTCCACACGGATCCAATCACGCAATCCAACTCCCCTGCCATTCGTAGCGTCCCCTGATCTCACTATATCTCTCCAAACAGGGGATAATGAGGCATGATCAAACTCAGGCCACGATGCAGCTGAAACACTTTGATTTAGCCCATTCACTATTTTAAACCATACCTGATCATTAGATTGGCCAGAATCGACAAATTTCCATAGCCACTTGAATAAAAGGCACTTGTTCTTGAGTTTAAGGTCTTCAATTCCTAGCCCCCCATTCTTCTTTGGTTTTGCAATTTTATACCAAGCCACAAGACACATTTTCCGTTTTTCTTCACTTCCACCCCATAGAAAGTTCCTCTGAAGAGTAGTTAATTTCTTTGCAACCCCACAAGGAATCTTGTACATGGAGAGGAAGTAAATAGGTAAGTTGCTCAGCATAGATTTAATTAGTGTCACTCTACCTCCAAGAGAGAGGAATTTCCCTTTCCATGTGGCCAATCTGCTTCTAACTCTTGATACTACCGATTCCCACGCATTATTTCTCTGCATGTTGCCTCCAATCGATAGACCCAAGTATGGAATTGGAAAATGCTCTGCTTTGCTCATAAGTAAACCTGCTAGCTCGCTTGATCTTTGGTTGGATAAGTTAATACCAATCACACTGCTTTTGTGGAAGTTGATACTAAGCCCGGATAATTCTTCAAAGCACCTCAGACATCTTTTCAGGTTTANAATCACACTGCTTTTGTGGAAGTTGATACTAAGCCCGGATAATTCTTCAAAGCACCTCAGACATCTTTTCAGGTTTAATAGAGATGGTAGCTCATCCGGACAAAAAAATAGTGTATCATCAGCAAATTGTAACAATGATACCGCAACATTATTCACCATTACTTCCTTATCAAGGCCTTTGCATATTGACTGTTTGACTAAGCAAGCGAGACCCTCAGCCACAATATTAAACAAAAAGGGTGACAGAGGGTCACCTTGCTTTAATCCTCTAAAAGGCACAAACTCATCTGTAGGACACCCATTTAACAGGATGGCCATTTTCGGTTGGGCAATGCATCCCCAAATCTATTTTCTCCAAGCTTCTCCAAATCCCATTACTCTTAACAACTCCATAAGGAAATCCCAAGATACCGAGTCATAAGCTTTCTTAAAATCTATCTTCCACAGTACTGCTCTACACCTGTCCTTCTTCAATCGATGCACCACTTCAGAAGCTGATAGTACACAATCAAGAATCTGCCTTCCTTCCATGAATGCGTATTGATTCTCAGATATCACCCCCTTCATAACTGTTTTCAATCTCTTTGCCAAAACCTTAGCAATAATCTTATATAATCCATGAATTAGGCAGATGGGTCTGAAATCACCAAAACAGTTTGCATCAGTTTTCTTGGGGATTAAACAGATCAAACCACGATTTACACCCCTCGGTAGACATCCATAATTGTAAAAATCCTGAGCCATGTCCATAATATCGTCACTCAAGAAGTCCCAGGCCCTTTTATAAAAGTTGAAGTTAAAGCCATCTGGGCCTGGGGACTTGTTACCATCACAGTCCCAAATGGCATCTCTAACCTCATCCTTTTCAAAAGGCCTCTCCAACCATCTTGCTTGGTCTACTGTAACACTTTTTACCGGTATCTCTCCCCAGGTAAAATTCGATTTAGGTCTGGCTTTGAACATCTCCCCAAAATATTCCACTGCCGCCTCCTTAATATCTTCAGGTTCCTCCAACATCTGCTCCCCCACCATTATGTGTCTAATTGAGTTTCTTCGGCCTCTGTTACATGCACTTACATGAAAGAATTTGGTGTTCTTATCACCAAGCTTCAGCCACTGGATATGAGACTTTTGTTTCCATAGGTTTTCTTGTTGTTTTTGGCGCATGGACAGATCAGATTTAATATCCCTCAAACATCTCACTTCATCCTCATTCAAACTTCTATGATCAGTTATGCGATCTAAGGAGTCAACCTGTTGTTTCAGATCTCTAATAGCCTCTTCAATACATCCAAAAACTTCTTTGTTCCAGACTCGTAATTCTTGTTTAATCGCTCCCAATCTCTTTAGAAACTTGAATTTTCCTGGATGCAGTTCGAATGCTTTTGCCCACATCAACTTCAACGTCTCGTTAAACTTTGGATGGTCTAGCCAGCAATTCAGAAATTTGAAAGGTCGCACCCCCCAAGATAATTGTTCTTGCGCCAAGACTATCGGGCAGTGATCCGAGCCCTCTTTTGATTCCGCCCAAAGTTTAATAGACGGAAACAGGGAGAAACATGATGGGTCGAAGAAAGCTCGATCGATTTTACTAGCTGCCCTTGTATTCCCCCATGTGAAGTTTCTGCCAAGTAGCTCAACTTCACAAAGCTCTGCTGCAGAAACGAAATTTAAGAGGGCTCTCGCACCCCTCCTATTAATTCTGCCACTCAACCTTTCTTTTGCCTCCAGGACCTCGTTAAAATCTCCTATTACTACCCATGGTACTGATGACCCACCCAGCTTCCCCTGCAGCTCCCTCCATAATTCTATCCTCTCCTCATCCGAGTTCGGTCCGTATACGCAGCATACCCCAATGTTGATTGTCTCCGTGACCCATCCCTCTGCCATGATCCATCCTCTACCACTCTCTCTTCTATAAACACTGAAAAAACTGAATTCCCACAATAAAACAAGACCACCCGATTGACCCACAACATCAACATTAATAAAGTCGAAAGGGCCCCCATCCCAAACTCTGTTGAATTCCCCATGATTCCAACCACAACATCTAGTTTCACAAAGAAAAACAATTCTAGCTTTCACCTTGCGCATCAAAGCCTTCACACTTCTCCATTTTTGGTCGGACCCAAGGCCCCTAATGTTCCATGAGATCATACTAAACATAAAAAGGAAAAGAACACGACAAAAACTCACCAAGAACACATTTATAGCTGCGCTCTGGACTCCACCCAATCCACAGCTTCTTTTTGAATCAAACGCTCCATTGATTTTGCAACTTCATCTCTGTCACCAAGGATTATTAGACCCAATTGTTCTCCAACTGCCACCGTTTCAAGAGCTTCAATAGATTTGAAGGAAAATATCGGTTCCTCAGTTTGCTTTAGGCGATCATTTGCAGTTGCTATGTCTCGATCCTGAATGGAGCTTTCCCCAGTTTGAATGGACTTCACTGCCCCTCCTTGAACAATCTTCTTCATCTTCCTTCTTTGTTTATGTTGTTGTCGCTTTCCAGTTTCTTTCTTGTTCGTGAGTGTCCTGAATTTTCTCTGTAATGTCTTAAGGCATAACTGCGGACTCTCATCGGAGTCCGACATCGTTTCAGGGCTTGATGAAACCAGCTCTTCCATGTTGTCTCTTGGGTTGGGTTGCTTATACAGCCCAGGTTGTTGCTGGATTGATCCTCCTCCAAGGCCTTCATTGGATTGCCCATTCCCCATCATTGTAAGCCCATAGTCGTGGCCCATAGGCCCATCCGTACTCCCATTTGTGGACTTGTCTACTATATTGTTTCCCGTTGCCAAAAAGCAACCCTTCTTATCGTTATCCACCCCTTCTGTAACCACCATTCCCCCCAGATTAGCAGTAGGATTCTGACTCCTCGGTATACTAATAGGACAACCCGCATGCTTATTGGAAAACTTCCTCCCTGAGCCCACCAAGACTGGATTGTCCCCATGCAGTTGGGTAACGGCATTAAAGTTTTCTGGCTGCACGATACCCTCTATTGCTTCTCCTTTATCGAGGTATCTTATTGTATGAAGAATATCAACATGGTCCGCGGATTCATGTGTTTTTCTTCCCAATTCGTTTGCCAGCTGTGTTACATTGACCACCTTATTGTTGCTCGATGATCGTTATGCCTTATATATATAGGATTGGTTCCATCGATTAGTATCAAAAAAAAAATATATATAGGATTGGTTGCACCTCCACATCCATATATACATATTGTTCTCTCCATTGGCAAACAGAGATAGACATGGACGAGGTTTCTACATACTTTCTATGTATCCTTTGGTACAGAAACTGTACAAAGGGAGGTTTCTACATACTTTCTATGTATCCTTTGGTCAGAAACTGTACAAAGGAAGTGCTACGTACACTAGGTTGTCCTGTGAGATTTATTGGGGTATAGCAGCCCATCCACCATGAATGCGGCTTGAACAAGTTATCACTTACTTGAAACTTTGGTGTGCAAACCAAAACTCGTGGCATAGCTTGGCAGTGTTTTTTTTGGGTCCGTTAGGAGTCTTATTCTTCGACACACGAAACAGAAGAAAAAACTGCTATGAATATAGGGTTCATCTACCAACGAAGTTGACATATTGAGGAAAGCAAATAAATTTGAAAAATAAAGGGTTATGTTTCCTGAACTAATTAGTTGGCAAAAAAGGGTTAAGCAATGGGAGGATTACAACCAGTTAAACATACCTTGAGGATTGATTCCGCGACGATATTAGGTCCCCTAGAGGAGAATGAAGCCATGACCGGTGATGGCTTAGTCTGTAAAACCGTCAAAAATTGGATGGGTCCTTATTGCATGAGGATGCTTGCTCCTCATCGTGGGCTTCAGTTAGTTAAGTAATGCAATGCTCATCTCTTCTGCCAAAAAAAAAATCTCCGTACAACGTGCGTCTGTCATGTAGAAAAAACTAGTAAAGTTAAACATAAGTTTTTTTTTTTTGGAATAGTTAAACATAAGTTTCTAGATGCATCAAGTGATTGATTACCAAATAAACTCAAACATAAGTTATATGTTTTTTGGCTATGTGCTTTCGATCCAACCGCAAGGTTATTCTGTAGGTCAGTCCAAAGAAACCTTAATAAGGGTTTCTTTAAAATAAAATGCGGACGAGTTACAGAGCTTTGTGTTTTTTCTGCGATAAAATATTTATTACAATATAAAAAATATATGTATCTATAAAATTTTTTTCATAATAATGGATACAATAGTCGTTTTTGTAATCTAAATTAGATTACAAGTCGTAACTACATCACAAGGTATATATTTGATCCACGAACTATCACTATTAGGCTTAATTGTTATGAATTTAATTTTGAAAGAGTGATTATATATATGCCCACCACAAACCCTAGATTTTCTATTTGTTTAATAACCACTCACTTCTTACTTTGGTTATCACAGATCCACCAAAGCTGAATCGGAAGTTGCAAGATATCAATTCTTTCAAACACAGCTGCGTCACAAGGTATGTGATGAACACCTATCACTTTTAAGCTCACACCTATTATGAATCTATTTCAAAAGTTTAATTATTTCACTTTCATAAACCCTAATTCTAGTTCTTACCAACCTTATATATCTACTTCTTAAGTTGTTACTTTGTTTAATATATCTACTCAAACAAACCTACATCACAAGATATGTGAACATCTATTACCTTTTAAATTTTTTTGATGCTATATTGCTTTTTAAACTTGCACATATTATGAATCTATTTCAAAAGTGTAATTGTTTGGCATCATAAACCCTAAATCTAGTTCTTACAAACCTTAGATCTGCTTCTTTTGTTTAATTACTTTGTCTAATAGCCTTCAGTATGAAGAAAAGTAGTATATATATATATATATATATATATAGAAATTCTATGGTACTTGGTTTAATCTTTTTCCAGATTGAAGCTAGTTTGTCGTTTTATTTTATACTAATGATAATTTTGCTGGGAAAAAATGAGGAATAAATAACTCTCAGTAATTTCTTTCTATTTGTTGATTAGGATATTCATATCTTCAATATTAAAGAGAAACAATTTGTTGATTTTGATATGAAGATAGTTTAGATATACATATATATACAAATCCTCAATCGATTAATTAAGATTGTTTCTTCTTTAGTCTTGTCATATCTTAAACAAACTGTAAAACATAACCAGGAGCAAAGTGCAGTGAAGTATGGGTCAAAATGTGGCTACTCGAAGAAATATTGAAAGCAAAGGAGAGAAATACTCCCCTGGCAATCCACAACCAATCTCTCTCCCAATGGAATTCATCATTGAGATACTAACCCATCTGAGTAAAGAGAAATACTCCCCTAGCAATTCACAGCCAGTCTTTCTCCCAATGGAATTGATCATTGAGATATTAACCCGTGTGGCAGTGAAGGATTTGTTGAGATTCAAGTGTGTATCCAAGGAATGGAAGCTCTTAATTGGGGATCGCAATTTTGTTCAAAAGCATTTCTACCACAGCCCATGTGGTACATTCCCAGTGGTGAAGCAATCTTTTACTTTTTTGCATTCTTACCACGGATTGATACTAGAGATGCACGAGCAGTCCAAGGAGTTTCGCATCAGGAATCCAGCAATGCAGCAAGTACTCTACATACCTAATCCACATAAAAGGAATCGAGCAGTGCGGTTTGGTTTTGCTCCTACTTCAGGATTTTACAAGTTGGTCTCTATATATGACTCTGATGTTACTGGAAACGGTAATGGAGGTATTGAAATTCTTGTATTAGGTAGCGAGGACAAGCCATCGTGGAAACATGTTGATTTTACTCATCTTGAAAGCTTTGAGAAAAATGATCTTCTCAAGGCATGGGCTACAGAAGGAGTTGTTCATATTGCGAAAATAAGCAAGATTCAATCACGGGATCACGAGGTAATGTCGTTTGATCTGGATACCGAGAGTTTCCGTGGTCATAAACTCGTGCCGAGGTCTGTGTTCCCGGATGGCTCTGCTGTTTCCTTCGCTCTTGGCGGCGTCCGCGAATGGCCATACCTCGTCGCTCTAGCAAACGATGAGCTGCATGTATTGGGGATGAAAGACTGTCTGGAAGGTAAGTTCTATGGTACGAAGACAATAATTCCATTGCCATTCTTGAAAGAAAATCCAGAAATGAGAAGAAAACTTACGGTTAGGTCTATTTCATTGCATGGACAAAAGATTTGGTTTTGTAGGGAAAATTGTAGTGCATTTATTTACAACATTCGTGAAAAAAGGAAGGGCCCAGAGGCATGTGTTGGGCGGAATGGCAAGCGTACTTCTGTTGCATATCAATCTAGCTTGGTAACATTCAAAGGAATGAGACCCCAACCATTGGAGGAAAGCTGAAGTATGGGATATTGATATTTATATGAGCCAACTATGAAAATTTTTAAATGTTACGTTAAATTTAGTTTCTTTTTTCTTTTTCTTGTTGGAGTGTGCCAGATACTAATTTTTATCACAACTGTTCTTCTTTCAACAACTTTTTTTTTATATATATATATAATTTCTCTTTGAACTGATTTCCTATAGGATATGTAATCCTGTTTAGAATATATTATAGGCTTCTTGCAAGAAAGAGAAGACCTAGGATGTGAGAAGGCATATCTTCCTTGAAATCAGACCTAAAGCAACTCAAAAGAGGGATTAACTGAATGCTAATGGATACTACTTTGCTGCAAAAGCCTTCTACTCGTAGAGAGTAAAATCACAATTACAACTAAAACATCAATCATCATACTCCGGATAAATGACTAAATATTTAATGATTGTTGAGTTTTGGACTGAATTAGATATCAAAATGTGAATGCATACAGAAGTAGAGATAGAAGACCAAGATGTCAGGATGATTGGAGTTGAGGCTGTAGGTTTTGGCCTGGATAGAGGGAAGCATGCTGCAACTCGGAGAAGTGGGTGTCTACCATGAACTATTTGCTGCAGGATGAGGGAGTACAGGTAGATTCACACCTAATAAAATCCTGTGGTCAGACATAGACGCATATATAGAAAGAAACAAACTCTCTCTGGAGGTATCCGTAATTTGCATAAAGTGCTAACTGAAAGGCAATAAGTTCGCAATTCCTCCCTACATCACGCCACTGCAACCACTACTGTTGCGTGTGTTTCTGTGAGCTTCTGCAGCTCCGCTTTGTTAGCAGCGGAGCTGCAGAACTAATCAAACTTATCCACTATGCCTCCGTCTTTCATGAATATGAAAGTGGGCGTTGAGTCCACTCCGCAATCCACAGCAACAAGCTAAAAGACAATATAGACAGTAACTAATCAGATAACGGCCTTAGAGAATAAAGAGAAAAAGAAGAAGTTTGAATTCGCAGTTAATTACCTTCAATTCATCCACATCCACCATCAAGAAAATGACATTGGTAAACTTCTTAGCCAACTCATCAAGAACAGGGGCCATGAACTTACAGGGTTCACAACATGAAGCAGTAAAGCCACCACAATCTAATCCAATAACAAAAAAAAAAAGAACCCAGCAAATAAAATCAGGCAAAGCAAGCCGATATATGGAGAAAAGGACTATGTACGTACAAAAACTACAGACCAAAGAGTCAAAGGATCATGAAACCAACGCCAAATAAGCAAGAGGGTTTGCTTAGTTAAAATGATACACACCAGTTTGTTGGACTCTGGTCCCTCAGACATCTGGTGGTGCCACGTTCGCAGGTCGCGGCAGGCAATCATTTGTCCCTCCTCGGACATGTTCTTCTCTGCAACTAAAATTAATATAGTATTGCGTGTTCTTTGCAAGCAGAAAAAGGGTTTGATCAGATGTCTCGGGGACACTCTTCTAGTATAAAAAAAAAGGGTTTGATCAGATGGGTGGAAATGTTAAAGGCACTGGTCCGATATCATGCCGCTGGATCATCCTATACATGGAAAACTTTGACCAAAAGAAAGAAAACTGGGGAAAATATTTGTGGCTCATATGACACAAATATTTGTGCAACCACGGGGTTGTTGGATTGATGTAAAACAAAAAAAATAATGACCATGTTCCTTTCACTGCTCTGTTCTATGATCCTCTATGTCAATATTTTAATCTCCAGAATTTTGTTCTTTTTTTTGGTTTGTTAAGTAAATAGAAGATGAGATTAGTCTAGCTTATCGAACTGAGATACTCATATTATATAAAAAGAAAATAGCGGATGAGTTGCGTACATCGTCAAGTTGATGTAATATATTACTATAGACTTTTTTTGATGAAAATATATTACTATAAACTACTGAACTTTTAAAATCCTTTTTTTTTCTAGCCAATTTAAAAACCCGCGTGGATTTTGGACCTTGTTATATAAAATTCACAAAACAAGGTCCATAATTTCCCGATGAATGACGACCTATAATCTCTCCACGGCCTGACTTACCAAGTATTTGTCAAACCCTATAAAGAAACTCTTGCTCTCTTGGACGCACTATAGTTAAGCAAACCCTAACCCTGGAAAGTATAGAAACCTCCTCCATGGCTCCAACCCCAAAGAATAACTTCGTATCAAGAAAGACCGTAAAGAATAACTGCTGGACCGATCTTCCAATCGAGCTGTTGGAGAAGATGGGGAGTTGCTTCAGGAATAGATACCTCGATATCCTCCGATTCAGGGCGGTTTGCCGCTCATGGCGATCTTCCACTCCCCTTCCTCCCGTAGTCCCATCCTTCACCCTCCCCCCACTTGTCTATAGTAACCACTACTCTTACTAGTATGTACTCAAAGAGTTGGCTGTTTATTTGATCCAACCTGCTCAAGACCTCTCGGGCACCCCGCCCTTGCTCTTGAGAACCCTACCCTCCAAATCCAAACCCAAATCCAGATTGAGATCCAAATCCAAATCGGATGAGGATAATGTGACTCCCCTGCAAGCATTGAACTATCCCCAACTAAAAACCAAATATTTGTTGGACACTCGGGATTTTAGAGTGAAGGAGATTTGGTTTGATTATTTTCTCGAGGCAGTTGATGGTTTGGATATCGAAACAAGACGGGTTGCCGTTCACCAGAGGCGTACTGCTGATGGTGATGATGATGATGGTTTTACAGTGATGGTGGCGGCACCTGGGAAGCTGGCAATGTGGAGGATGGGAGATGACAGATGGACTATTATCGAATTAGACGATTATTCATTTTAAAGTGTTGTACACCTCGGTGATAAATTTTATGCTTTGGATCAAACGGTTATCGTTTTAGACAAATATGTGTATGATAGTGTTGTATACTTCATTGAGGAATTTTATGCTTTGGAGGCTCGGACCGGAAGGGTTTTAGCCATTGATGCAACCCAACCATATAGCGTGAAGGAGATTAGCCGAGACGCGACAACGTTAATGGACCGTAACTTTTTTTTTGGTGAAATCTTTGGGGCATTTATTTTTGGTGTTTCAAGATCATGAACGGATTTATGTGGGCATTCTTATGCTGGATGAAATGATTGGCAAATGGGTTGACCCACCACGAGATGATGATGGTGGATTGAGGAAACGATTGCTCTTTGTTACGGAAAAATCCTCGTTTACCATTGTGGCTAAAGATTTCCCAGAGTACAAGGACAACTGCATTGTCTATCTTCCCAATAATCCTTTCCTTGAACATTATTTCGAGTCTGATACATGGTTTCCTTCCCGCTGCTGTTTGCAACCGCCAAATTGGGTCCACAAATCACAAATTCTAGTACTTACGTAGTAGGATGAGAAGAAATCCTCTTTGTAAGTGAACATTTGTAAGTGAACAACTCTGTTCTCTTTTCCTTTCTGTTGTAGCAGTTATTTGGACATTGATCCGGTGTATATATCGAATGAAGACAATGTTTGACTACTTTTTTACTCAATCTTCTTCGCTATAAGACATTTTAAGTTTCAACCGACCGACACAACCATGTATAAACATTGTTCTCTGATGTGGAAAAAAATCTGCAAGCGCATAGATCGAAGTAGCAGACAAGGTCGTATCCATAGGGACTAGGCAAAATAACTAATCAACAGACTCACTCTGTTAGGCTGAAAACAGTGAAATAATGAAGATTTGGAGATTATAACATAAAATTGTGATTCAATAGTAAAATAAACAAAATCAAATCGTAAATAGTACGAATATATCAGATGTGAGAAAGCCTAGATCAATCGGGGTTCTCTACTCTATCCTTTTATGCCCTAATTATCCTCCAGATTCTGCTAATAGGGTGACTCTATTCCGTGTCCGCGAACGGGGTGACGCTATTCGCTAGAAACCTACAAGTTTCTATTCGTTTTTCTTGATGGGTAACAACCTATAGTGAAATTATCAACTTTTGAAGGTATAATTTTGTCTCAGAGGTCATTCTTACCACTGTCATGGATCAAACCTATTCCTAGGAGCAATGATGTTTTGCGTTGTTACTGCTTCCACAATAATCTATTACCTTTCAGTCTCTTGATTAAGGTTGATTTGTATTTTTCTAGATTTAAACTTCTCCTGTCTGTACTTGATTTAAATCCTAAGGCAAGAACTAAAGATGGCCAGTCTCAATCCTTGAATAAAGCTCACAAAAAACATTCAAGAACACAAATAGGAAAATTGCTTGAGGACTAATTAAACCATAAAAGAAATCAAGCAGCTACATCCCTCTTGACCTAGAAAAGAGAGTTTAGTTCATAGCTAGAAAGAAAACAACAATGGAGGATTTGTTCATGATACAAACCGAAATAAAGGACAGAAGAAAATAGACTAGAGAGCTTCTTCTCCACCAGCTGTTGTCGACGATTTGCCAGAGGAAAAGCGTCTCTTCTGCTGCTGTCGACACCTTTTTATTGTAGTAAAACCCTAGACTTTTTATTCCTAGAATCTAACTAAGACAACTAAAAAGTAGGAATCAATTCTTCTAGGAGTTCTCCTTCTTCTTTTGGCGCAACAAAAGTGCCTCTAATTTCCATAGGAGAGGCAGCAAGTCGGTTGTTGTCTTATTAATTGGCCAACAAGTAATCCTTCTGTCGCTTGGATTATAAGGCTCCAGATTCTGGTCCGCGGGTTTCAACGGTGTGACGCCATTGAAAACTCATCATCAAGAAATCTTCATGAATTGGCTCCAAACTTTCCAGAATTCTTCAAAGTACTTCAATTCTTCGAAATTCAAGCCATTTTGCAGTAAAAGGTAACTGAAAGCATAAATTAATAAGTGGATACGAAACTAGTGGAAAACAAGCTAAAACTATAAATAACATGCATGATCTTAACTAAATGCTTGGCTAAAGGAGTGTTTTATGCTCCAACATAATATATGATATGCACACATATTAAATTTCCCCAAACTTAAACTTTTGCTTGTCCCCAAGCGAAGCTAAACATGAAAAATCAAGGAAAAGGATAGGATATGCATAAGGAAGTTGTCTATTCAAACCTGTACCAGCGTGACCAGTGGCGGATACACAGTGTAGTCGCTGTAGGCAAGTGACTACACTGGTATCTATAGAAAGGGTATTTCTCCAATTAATTCTTGACCAAAAGAATCTAACCGGCCCATTTTGCCCACACTGGATTCTCATTAAACATAATATTATCCTATTAACTAGGGAAGCCCAAAAGATCGTTAACTTATTTCACCAGTCAATAAAATTTTAAAACTGATTTGGTCCCTTATTCAAATCGTAAATTTTTTATTGTTAGAAACAAAATCTATTATCTTTAAGAATTTTGTTAACGTCGCCATCCCACCACTCAAAAATTCCTTTTTCTTAGTTTCTTTTTTTTACAAGCTTCAGTCTTTCATTGACTATTTAGGTTCGTTGTTATAATCGTTGATAAAAAAAATATTATAATCATTATTTTTAGTTTTCTTTTATTTTTGTTTTGATTTGAGTTTCTAAATTGTCATATATAAATTTGTAAACTAGTCAATTTTAATATCTTTTTCCATAGGTAGATTAAGATAGGTATGAAATTTTATTCTCTTACCAATATTTGTCAGGCTAGAGATTGCGGTTAGTACTTAGAAGTCTACTCTTAATGCAGCTCGTATTGGGCACGATCGTTTAAGTTTGCATTTATAGTTTTTTAATGGTTTAGTTGATGTAAACAAAAAATTTCTAAATATCACCCTAATGATCAAAAGTTGTAATTGGATTGGCTATTAAATAATTACTTAATTACATTCTCAAGATGTACTTGCTTGTATTAAAAATAAATAAATTATTCACCATTTTCAAAATATGAGGATACATGGGGAGCAATTGTAGTATTTAATTAATTTTAGTACTCTCTAATCTAAATATAAGTTCGTTGTAATTTTTTTTTGTTTTAATTTTTTAAACGTTTTAGAAATTCTATGAGTCATTTATTATTTAATTTTCAATATAATCCTTCATTAAATAATTAGATAGGAAATCTTTTTTAATAAAAAATCTATATAAGGATATTAGTTCATTATTATTAACATTCCTATTATCTAGACTAATATTAATTACATTTTAAAGGTTGCGAAAAAACATTAAATATTATGGAAGAAAGGGAGTATTTTGTAATGTAATTAATTTATGGGTTAGAATGTTTACTTACAGAATAATGTTTTTGCCTACACTGAAAAATATTTCTGGATCCGCCACTAAGCGTGACCCTGTTCAAATGCAACCTGTAATTTAGCCTTAGAAAAGTCTGTCTTTGAAAAGTTTGCTCATAAAAATTCTCAGGTCCAAAGCTCACCAAATTACACACAATCAAGATTCAAATTCCTTCACAAGCATTCAGTCCAATCAGCCCATCAAAAGATATGCTTAGAAATCGAACAATTTGAAGCAACATCCCATAAGCAACTCAAAACTCACATCTCCACTAATGGGCACAAATCAACAATCACATATCAATAAGACTTAATAAAGGGTTGAAACGTGGTTAAGTTTGTGTTGTGAATGAAGGGGAATAGTGTTCAAAAGTCTGTCAAATTACTGAATCCAAATCTTGCAAAATTAGAGCAACTGATGTTTCAACAGACTGACCCTGTTCGTTGGCAGTAATGTTCCTTGAATAGTCTGTCCTGCTCAACTCAAATGCACACACTTTTTTTGTTTTGTTTTCTTTTCTTTTTTTTTTTTTCATTTCATGTTTTTCAGTCTTTCTCTTTTTTTTTCATATTTTTTTTTCGATGTGTGGAGTAAGCAGGTACTCCAGCAAGTGTTCTCTTCACAGAAATTTTAAACAGGGCGAGTCTGTTGGATTTGAAATTTTCGGTCCAATGCTCATAGTGAACTACTGTGCAAGTGTTTGGAATCAATAATATTGACAGAAGGGTATGGGTTAATTTCAATGAAAAATTGTGCTGATCAGGCACAAGATGGTCATGTAAGTGGCTGCAAAGGTGTGAGGTGGTTGTTGTGGGTAACAAAAAACGTATGACCATCTAAAGTAGGCTCAAAGGGTCTAACAAAGGGTAATTTGATCAAGGGTAGGCTAAGGTTTAAGTGTGAGTGTAAATCAAGGATGGCCTAAATCATGTCTCTGGTCAAGATTGTGCTAAAAATTTCACCTCATTGAAAGTGTAAGAGATGTTCTAGGATAATTGTTTCTCCTTCCATAGAAATTTTAGAGTATCTAAGCTATCCAAAACCTAAGAACATCATTTTGGCTAAATGTGATCAAGAATCAGAATTATGAAGTGGTATTTGGTGTGTACTTAAGGACCTGATTCATTGTAAGTTCAAAAATAGATAAAAGAATAGCCTTACCAATGCTAAACTAACACAGGCAGAACTCAACAGAGTCGTACCGCACAAATTGAAACAAACAGACATTCATAATAATAATATAAAATCCTCTGGCCCATGCAACATAAGTTCATGCATAAAGTTAACAAACGCCACAAATTGCAAATTTGCCTTCCCCAAACCTAAACAAAGCAGTGTCCTCACTGGACCAAAATAACATAAAAACGGGGGAACAAAGCAACAACAAATAAAACACACATAAACCATAAAAACAGGAAAGAGCAAGATAACATGAGAAGAAAGGACACCCCCAAACTTAAAATTTAGCATGTGTAATAGATAAGGTCGGAATGGGTAGGTTAAGGACCACAATACTAAACACTAAAACGCGAACAGAGTGACACTGTTGAATGGGAATGTGCAAAGAAACACCAAATATAGCACAACAAAAATAACAGAGAATAAAATATAAAGGAAAAGTAATGCTTCTCTGAAATTTCTGCTGGTGAAGTGCTCCTGTACTGATCTTTCCAATGCCCTTGTGTCATGTCTCTCCTCTTTGTCCCTTTTTTCCTGCAAAATAAAATAAAAAATGAAAGAAAAATAAAATAAAATTGCATAAATTGAAATATTACCTCCAAGCAACAGAGTCACTCTGTTGTCTACTGTATCCCCTGGGTCATATGGCTTAAATAGCCGTCCACTGACCCTGAATGGTTCAGGCTTGCCATCAATTGACTCCACTACTCCATGCGGAAGGACTTGGACTACTGGTTGGAATTTTTTTTTAGGTCATTGTCATCAACAGGGTCACTCTGTGACAGAGTTTTGAGCTTAGAAACTTGCTGGACTGTTTCTGGTACGTTCCCTTCGATCAAGCAAGTAAATTCTGGAGCGTTTTGTCCCTCATGTTGTGCACCATCCATAAGGGAAGTCAATAGTGCATCGATTGGGTCACAGAGTGGGCCTTCTTGGTCAATCTCCCTTGCTACCATGTCCGTTAATGCATCAACTTTATAGCACATGTTTGCACTGAATTCATTCTGGGTAGCCTCTGGGATATTAAACTCCACGAAATCATTTCCAACCTGTAACTTCAGCTTGCCTTGCGAGAAATCAATAATAGCCCCTGCGGTTGCAAGGAAGGGCCTCCCTAATATGATGGGCGTTTGGGTATCAGCTTCCATCTCGAAAACCACGAAGTCTACAAGGATTTGTAAGTTCCCAATGTGCACAGGAACATCCTCTAGCACTCCAATTGGATGCTTAACACTCCGATCAGCAAGCTGCAGTGTCATCCTTGTCGGCTTTAATTCTCTACCGGACAACTTTTGAGAGAGGGAGAGTGGAATCAAACTGAAACTAGCCCCTAAATCACACATTGCCTTATCAATTTTCATACTAACATCAACACAAAGAATAGAAAAACTCCCTGGGTCTTTCCTCTTCGCTGGAAACTTTTGCAAGATAAGTGCACTGCATTTTTCGGTCATGGGGTCTGTCTCAGCATCTTCTATAGCTCTCCTCTTCGATACCAGGTCTTTTAGGAACTTGGCATAGCTCGACATCTCAGTAATCACCTCAGTAAAAGGTACATTGATGCAAACGTTTTTCAACATCTCCACAAACTTCCGAAATTTAGCATCAAGCTTTGTGTTTTTGTAAACTTCGGGATATGGAAGAGGAGGCATATATGGCTGCACTTCAAGCTTTTCTTCCACCTTTTCCTTCCTTTTAGAGGTCTGTGGTTGAGGTTAAGCAGCTGCTGAACTTGCTCCTTCATCCTTTTCGACTGTAGGCTGGCGAACCGCTCTACTGCAGTTCCTTGCCACTGCACAGGGTAGCGCCGTTGCACTGTCCCTTGGGATTTTCTTCCGGTTGACCTGGTAGCTGCCCTTGAGTGTTCCTGAGCTGTTGGGCATGTTGGGCTATCTAATTACCAAGGATTGTTGTGTGGGCCTTGATTTGTTGTACATCTGCTGCCAATTTATTTTGAGAATCCATGATAGCCTTAAGCATGCTCATCATATCCTGAGGTGGATTTTGTTGCTCTTTCCTTTGATAGCCTTGTTGCCCCTAATTTTAAGGCCGATTTTGCTGAAAATATTGGTTCCCCCCTTGCTGGTATGGACTCGACTGTCGATCGATGTAATGAGCTTCTTCGGCCATCAACTGCAGGCAATCTTGGAAGGTATGGCCACCATTGGAATCAGATCTTGATACCTATCCCAAGCATCCCTGAGAGACTCGTCAGCCCTTTGTTGGAATCCTTGTATCTCCAACCGAAGTTTAGTCTGCTTGCCCGTTGGGAAATATTTCCTAAAAAACGCAGTCTCCATCTCAGACCAAGAGCTAATGCTATTGGCAGGGAGGCTAGATAACCACTTGTGAACCTTATCCCTTAATGAGTATGAAAATAGGCGAAGTCGCTTGGCATCATCACTGTAGTCCCGAATTTTAACAGTGTCACAATATTGGAGGAAAGTATGCAAATGCTGGTGCGGGTCCTCCGATGGTGAGCCTCCAAAGGTTCGAGGGCTAAAAGCGCACCAACGGTGCATAAATGGCGCACAAATAAACCTATTGGTGCGCAACGGGCTAAAGGCGCACCAATAGGCCTATTGTGGGAACTAATTGGCCTATTGGTGCATCAATAGGCCTATAGGGGGCAAAAAAAAGCTCCAATGGTGAACCAATAGGCTTACCGCGGGCTAAAAGCGCACTAACAGCGCACAAATGGCGCATTAATGGCTTACCAATAGGCCTACAGTGGGCATTATTTGGCCTATTGGTAAACCAAAAGTCCTAGCGAGGGCTAAAAGAGCACCAATGGCGCACCAATAGGCCAACCAAGGGCTAAATGCGCACCAATGGGGCCCAATAGGCCTACCGAGGGCTAAAAACGGACCAATGGCGCACAAATAGGCCTACCCATAGCTAAAAGCGCACCAATTGGCCTACTGTGGGAACTATTTGCCCTAATGGTGTCCCAATACGCCTAGCGAGGGCTAATAGAGCACCAATTGCGCGGAAAAAGCCTACCGAGGGCTAAAAGCACACTAATGGCACACCAATAGGCCTACCGAGGGCTAAAAGTGGACCAACAGCACACCAATCGGCCTAATGTGGGCACTGTATGGCTTATTGTGGCGCCAATAGGCCTGGCGGGGGCTAAAAAAGGAACAGTGGCGCACCAATAGACCTTTCGAGGGCTAAAAACGCACAAATGGCGCACCAATTGGCCTACCGAGGGCTAAAAGCACCAATGATGCATCAATAGGCTTGCCGAGGGCTAAAAGCACCCATGGCGCACCAATAGGCCTATTGTGGGCACTAATTGGCCTATTGGTGCACTAATAGCACTAGCAAGGGCTGAATGAGCACCAATGGCGCTCTAATAGGCTTACCAAAGGCGAAAAGCGCACCAATGGCGCACAAATAGGCCTATCGAAGGCTAAAAGTGCACCAATGGCGCCCAAATGTCGCACCAATAGGCCTACTGTGGGCATTACTTGGCCTATTGGTGCTTCAATAGGCCTAGTGAGGGCTAAAAAATCACTAATGGCTCAACAATAGGCCTACCAAGGGCTAAAAGCGCACCAATGGCGCAACAACTGGCCTGCCAAGGGCTAAAACCGCACCATTGGCGCCCAAATGGCGCACCAATAGCCCTACTGTGGGCACTAATTGGCCCATTGGTGCACTAATAGACCTAGTCAGAGCTAAAAGAGCACCAATAGGTCTACCAGAATGCTAAAAGCACACCAATAGGCCTACTGTAGGCAAACATTGGCCAAATGGTGCACCAATAGGCCGAGCAAGGGCTCAAAGAGCATGAATGGGGAAACAATAGGCTTACCGAGGGCTAAAAGTGCACCAATGGCGCACAAATCGCGCACAAATAGGCCTACAGAGGTCTAAAAAGGCACCAATAGGCCTACTGTGATAACTATTTGCCCTAATTGTGCCCCAATAGGCCTAGTGAGGGCTAAAAGAGCACCAATTGTGAGCCAATAGCCTAACGAGGGCTAAAAGCGCCCCAATAGCGCACAAATTGGCCTATTGTGGGAACTATTTGCCTAATGGTGCCCCAATAGGCCTAGCGAGGGCTAAAAGAGCACCAATTGCGCTCCAGTAGCCCACCGAGGGCTAAAAGCGCACCAATTGCCCTACCAAGGGCTAAAAGTGCACCAACAGTGCACCAATTGGCCTAATGTGGGCACTTCTTCCCTTATTGGGTCGCTAATAGCCCTAGTGAGGGCTAAAAGAGCAATAATGGCGCACCAATAGATCTTTCGAGGGTTAAAATCGCACCAATAGACCTACAGTGGGCACATGGCGCACAAATGGCGCACCAATGGCGCACAAATGGCGCACCACTGGCCTACCAAGGGCTAAAAGCACTAATGGCGTACAATTAGGCCTACTGTGGGCACTATTTGGCCTACTAGTGCACTAATAGCACTAGGGAGGGCTGATGGAGCACCAATAGCGCACCAATAGGCCAACCAAAGGCTTAAAGCTCACCAACGGCGCACAAATAGGCGTACCGAGGGCTAAAAGAGCACCAATGACGCCCAAATGTCGCACCAATAGCCCTACTGTGCGAACTACTTGGCCTATTGGTGCCCCAATAGCCGTAGCGAGAGCTAAAAGAGCACCAATGGCGCAACAATAGGCCTACCGTGACTAAAAGCGCACCAATGCCGCACGAATAGGCCTACCGAGGGCTAAAAGCCCACCAATGGCCTTTCGAGGCCTAAAAGCACACCACTGGCGCAACAAAAGGCCTACCTAGGGCTAGAAGCGCACCAACGGTGCATAAATTCCGCAACAAAGGCGCACCATTAGGCCTATTGTGGGAACTAATTGGTGCACCAATAGGCCAAGAGGGGGCAAAAAAAGCTCCAGTGGCGAACCAATAGGCTTACCGCGGACTGAAAGCGCACCAATGGCACACAAATGGGGCATTAATGGCGCACCAATAGGCCTACAGTGGGCACTATTTGGCCTATCGGTGCCCCAAAACTCCTAGCGAGGGCTAAACGAGCACCAATGGCGCACCAATTGGACTACTGAGGGCTAAAAGCGCACCAATAGGCCTACCGAGGGCTAAAAACGCACCAATGGTGCACAAATAGGCCTACGCAAGGCTAAAAGCGCACCAAAAGGACTACTGTGTGAACTATTTACCAAAATGGTGCCCCAATAGGCATACCGATAACTAAAAGCGCACCAATAGGCCTATCTAGGGCTAAAAGCGCACCAATAGCGCACCAATTGGCCGAATGTGAGCACTCTTGGCTTACTGGGGCGCCAATGGGCCTAACGAGGGTTAAAAGAGCAACAATGGCGCACTAATAAACCTTACGTGGGCTAAAAGCGCACCAATGCGGCACTAGTAGGCCTATAGAGGGCTAAAAGCGTACCAACGGCGCACAAATGGCGCACTAATATACCTACCGAGGGCTAAAAGCACCAATGGCGCCCAAATAGGCTACCGAGGGCTAAATGCACACCAATGCTGCAAAAACAGGCCTACCGAGGGCTAGAAGCGCACCAATGGTGCCCAAGTGTCGCACCAATAGGCCTATTGTGGGAATACTTGGCCTATTGGTGCCACAATAGGCTTAGCGAGGGCAAAAAAAGAACCAATAGCGCCCCAATAGGGAAAACGAGACTAAAAGCGTGCCAATGGCGCACCAATAGGCCTACCGAGTGCTAAAAGCGCACCAATGGCGCACAAATGGCATTTTAATGGCGCACCAATGGGCCTACTATGGGCATTATTTTGCCTATAGATGCACCAAAAGTCCAAGCGAGGGGTAAAAAAGCACCAATGACGCACCAGTAGGCCTACCGAGGGCCAAAAGCGCACAAATATGCCTACCTAGGGCTAAAAGCGCACCAATAGGCCTACTGTGAGAACTATTTGCCCTAACGGTTGCCCAATAGGCCTAGCGAGGGCTACAAGAGCACCAACTGCATGCCAGTGGCCTACTGATTGCTAAAAGCACCGCAATAGCGTGCCAACAGGCCTACCCAAGGCTAAAACCACACCAATAGGCCTATTGCGGGAACTATTTGCCCTATTGGTGCCCCAATAGGCCTAGCGAGGGATAAAAAAGCACCAATTGCGTGCCAATAGCCTACCTAGGGCTAAAAGCGCAACAATGGCGTGCCAACAGGCCTACCAAGGGGTAAAAGCGCACCAACAGCGCACCAATTGGCCTAATGTGGGCACTTCTTCGCTTATTGGGTCGCCAATAGGCCTAGGGAGGGATAAAAGAGCAACAATGGCGCATCAATAGACCTTTCGATGGTTAAAAGTGCACCAATGGCGCATGAATAGACCTATTGAGGGCAGAAAGCGCATGAATGGTGCAAAAATGGCGCACCAATAGGCCTACCAAGGGTTAAAGCACCAATGGCGAACCAATAGGCCTATTGTGGGCACTAATTGGCCTATTGGTGCACTAATAGCACTAGGGAGGGCTGATGGTGCCCCAATGGCGAACCAATAGGCTCACCATAGGCTTAAAGCTCACCAACAGCGCACAAATAGGCCTAACGAGGGCTAAAAACGCACCAATGGCGCACAAATCGGCTACCGAGGGCTAAAATCGAACTAATGGCGCCAAATGGCACACCTGCAGGCCTACAATGAGCACTAATAGGCTTACTGGTGCACAAATAGGCCTAACTTGGGCTAACAAAGCTCCAATGGCACACTGATATTCCTGCCAGAATGCTTAAAGCGCAGCAATAGGCATACTATGGAGACTAATTGCCCTATTGGTGCACCAATAGGCCTAGGGAGCGGTAAAAGCGCCCCAATGGCGCACAAATAGGCCTATTATGGGAACTCCTTGCCCTATTAGTGCCCCAAAAGCCATAGCGAGAGCTAAAAAAGCACCAATGGCGCACCAGTTGGCCTACCGAGGCTAAAAGCGCGCCAATGGCACACGAATAGGCCTACCGAGGGCTAAAAGCTCCCCAATGGCTCACAAATGGCGAACCAATAGGCCTACCGAGGGCTAAAGGCGCACCAATAGCGCACAAGTGGCGCCTCAATGGCGCAACAGTAGGCCTATTGTGGGCTAAAACTGCACCAATGCCGCACACAAATGGCGCACCAATAGGCCTATCAAGGGCTAAAACGCAGCATTGGCGCACCAATGGGCCTACCGATGGCTTAAAGCCCACCAGTGGCGCCCCAACGGCTTTTCTGAGGGCTAAAAGCACACTAATGGAAAACCAAAAGACCTACTTAGGGCTAAAATTGTAAGTTTTCCTAAAGCTATTATGACATGCACAACAAGCAGCGGAAAGACCGGAAACATGCCTAGAACCACATGTGAACCTACAAGACCGAGTAACAATTTTTACATACCTGTAGTATTAGCATCTTTCACCTAATTGCTGGATGGAATCAGCGAGAGCAAGACAACGGCCTGGCTCCTCTACGGTATCCACACGAATCGTGATTTAGCTTGAATCGTCACACGATCCAACTCCCGAGCTCACCCCGAACCGATGTGCTAGCAACAGTTTACGGGATCAAGTGTGTTTTTGGGGTGCTTGTGCTTTTGCTTCTTTCACAAAGAAGCAGAGAAGTTCAGAGAGTGTTTTTGGGTGCTGCCAAACGTGGTAAGAGGTAGAGAAGAGAGTTATGATCTGATCATAAAACACTCCACTAATCCCCTCAATTAGTGCAAGCAAATGGCCAACACTAATGGCCCATGACAATGACCTCTCATCATCATGCTTCCACTAATCACACAATCAGACACAAACACTCACTAAGCCACTAACTCAGGTCAATAATTCTGCTAATTATTGTCCCAAAACGACCCTGGTTCAACCATGGTCCAACTTCGGTTCAACCACGGTCCAAGCACACCCGGTCCAACCATGCTCCAACCACCGTTCAACCACCTGCTCGAATCAACGGTTCTATGTGTGTGACCCTGTAGGCACTTGTAACGTCCGGCAATAATTGTAAAATCCCATTTTACAATCATAAACAAAGAGCGGCGTCTACCAACACATCATTGCTACCCGAACGACAAGATCAGTACTGATTCTCTATGCCTCGGAATATGTCATCGTCCCTTCGTCCCATTACCAAGATCAAACACGAGACATGGAATATGTCAATCTCGTTTATGTTTAATCTATGTTTCTTGATTCCCGACTTAACTGTATAAAACGGATACCCGTGATATCACCATATCACCTAATCCGAGCATGGCCATGCATTTAACAGTTCAACTCTATCGAGAAACCATACGATAATAAACCCGTTATATGGGTCGGATGAATCCCCTCTTGATCAATCAAAACCCACTACATACTCGGCATATACCCAATGATTACCCTTTTGTCCACCCAGTTACGGATGACTAGGAATAATATCAAAGTACATGATTCATATGTTGGATACCTTGACGATCTCAGGTCGGAGGACAGTACATCTATAAGAACCACTAATGATATACATATAACGTTCCATGTAGGGTTCTTATGTGGGTCGGTCCAGTCCACAAGTTCTCTAACTTGTACCCGTATGTAGAATTCATATCACATATGCAATTCTCAACATACGCTAGTCTTAATTTATTATTACAACCCATCCATAATAATAATCGACTAGGGACATTTAAGAATATATCAAATATAATCTAGGGTTATAAATATGTGCAAGCAATTATCTCATAATCATATTTATTGGAATAACCTCAAAGTATATACATGACTACAATCATTCATAGATTGGCTTTTGGGCATATAACTAACAAAAAGCGCCCCAATGGGCCTATTGTGGGAACTAATTGCCCTATTGGTGCTCCAATAGGCCTAGTGGGGAAAAAAAAACATCAATGGCGAACCAATAGGCCTACTGTGGGCACTATTTGGCATATTGGTGCACCAAAAGGCCTAGAGAGGACTAAAAGAGCACCAATTGCGCGCTAGTAGCCTACCGAGGGCTAAAAGCTCACCAATTGCCCTACCAAGGGCTAAAAGCGCACCAATTGGCCTAATGTGAGAACTTCTTCGCTTATTGGGTCGCCAATAGCCCTAGTGGGGGCTAAAAGAGCAATAATGGCGCACTAGTAGACCTATTAAGGACTAAAAACGCACCAATGGCGCACAAATGGCGCACCATTGGCCTACCAAGGGCTAAAAGCACCAATGGCGTACAATTGGGCCTACTGTGGGCACTATTTGGCCTATTAGTGCACTAATAGCACTAGGGAGGGCTGATGGAGCACCAATGGCGCACCAATAGGCCCACCAGAGGCTTAAAGCTCACCAACGGCGCACAAATAGGCGTACCGAGGGCTAAAAGCGCACCAATGACGCCCAAATGTCGCAACAAAAGGCCTACCTAGGGCTAAAAGCGCACCAATGGTGCATAAATTCCGCAACAAAGGCGCACCATTAGGCCTATTGTGGGAACTAATTGGTGCACCAATAGGCCTAGAGGGGGCAATAAAAGCTCCAGTGGCGAACAAATAGGCTTACCGCGGACTGAAAGCGCACCAGTGGCACAAAAATGGCGCATTATTGGCGCACCAATAGGCCTATAGTGGGCACTATTTGGCCTATTTGTGCCCCAAAACTCCTAGCGAGGGCTAAACGAGCACCAATGGCGCACCAATAGGCCTACTGAGGGCTAAAAGCGCACCAATAGGCCTACCGAGGGCTAAAAACGCACCAATGGCGCACAAATAGGCCTACTCAGGGCTAAAAGCGCACCAAAAGGACTACTGTGGGAACTATTTGCCAAAATGGTGCACCAATAGGCCTATCTAGGGCTAAAAGCGCACCAATGGCACACCAATAGGCCTACCAAGGGCTAAAAGCGCACTAATAGCGCACCAATTGGCCGAATGTGGGCACTCTTGGCTTATTGGGGCGCCAATAGGCCTAACGAGGACTAAAAGAGCAACAATGGCGCACTAATAAACATTCCGGGGGCTAAAAGCGCACCAATGGGGCACCAGTAGGCCTACAGACGGCTAAAAGCGCACCAATGGCGCACAAATGGCGCACTAATATACCTACCGAGGGCTAAAAGTACCAATGGCGCCCAAATAGGCTACCGAGGGCTAAATTCACACCAATGCTGCAAAAACAGGCCTACCGAGGGCTAGAAGCGCACCAATGGTGCCCAAGTGTCGCACCAGTAGGCCTATTGTGGGACTACTTGGCCTATTGGTGCCACAATAGGCCTAGCGAGGGCAAAAAAGCACCAATAGCGCACCAATAGGGCAAACGAGACTAAAAACGCGCCAATGGCGCACCAATAGGCCTACCAAGTGCTAAAAGCGCACAAATGGCACACAAATGGCATTTTAATGGCGCACCAATGGGCCTACTATGGGCACTATTTTGCCTATAGATGCACCAAAAGTACAAGCGAGGGCTAAAAAAGCACCAATGACGCACCAGTAGGCCTACCGAGGGCCAAAAGCGCACAAATAGGCCTACCCAGGGCTAAAAGCGCACCAATAGGCCTACTGTGAGAACTATTTGCCCTAACGGTTGCCCAATAGGCCTAGCGAGGGCTACAAGAGCACCAACTGCATGCCAGCAGCCTACTGATGGCTAAAAGCGCACCAATAGCGCGCCAACAGGCCTACCCAAGGCTAAAACCACACCAATAGGCCTATTGCGGGAACTATTTGCCCTATTGGTGCCCCAATAGGCCCAGCGAGGGATAAAAAAGCACCAATTACGTGCCAATAGCCTACCTAGGGCTAAAACCGCAACAATGGCGTACCAATAGGCCAACCAAGGGGTAAAAGTGCACCAACAGCGCACCAATTGGCCTAATGTGGGCACTTCGTGGCTTATTGGGTCGCCAATAGGCCTAGGGAGGGATAAAAGAGCAACAATGGCGCACCAATAGACCTTTCGATGGTTAAAAGTGCACCAATGGCGCATGAATAGACCTACTGAGGGCTGAAAGTGCATGAATGGCGCACAAATGGCGCATCAATAGGCCTACCAAGGGTTGAAAGCACCAATGGCGAACCAATAGGCCTATTGTGGGCACTAATTGGCCTATTGGTGCACTAATAGCACTAGGAAGGGCTGATGGTGCCCCAATGGCGCACCAATAGGCCCACCAAAGGCTTAAAGCTCACCAACAGCGCACAAATAGGCCTAAAGAGGGCAAAAAGCGCACCAATGGCGCACAAATCGGCTACCGAGGGCTAAAATCGAACTAATGGCGCCGAATGGCACACCTGTAGGCCTACAATGAGCACTAATAGGCTTACTGGTGCACCAATAGTCCTAACTTGGGCTAACAAAGCTCCAATGGCGCACTGATAGGCCTGCCAGAATGCTTAAAGCGCACCAATAGGCATACTATGGACACTAATTGCCCTATTGGTGCACCAATAGGCCTTGGGAGCGCTAAAAAAGAACCAATGGCGACCAATAGTCCTGCTGAGGGCTAAAAACGCCCCAATGGCGCACAATAGGCCTATTGTGGGAACTCCTTGCCCTATTAATGCCCCAATAGCCATAGCGAGAGCTAAAAAGGCACCAATGGCGCACCAGTTGGCCTACCGAGGCTAAAAGCGTGCCAATGGCGCACGAATAGGCCTACCGAGGGCTAAAAGCTCCCCAATGGCTCACAAATGGCGCACCAATAGGCCTACCGAGGGCTAAAGGCGCACCAATAATGCACAAGTGGCGCCCCAGTGGTGCAATAGTAGGCCTATTGTGGGCTAAAACTGCACCAATGCCGCACACAAATGGCGCACTAATAGGCCTACCAAGGGCTAAAACGCAGCATTGGCGCACCAATGGGCCTACCGATGGCTTAAAACCCACCAGTGGCGCACCAATGGCTTTCTGAGGGCTAAAAGTGTAAGTTTCCCTAATCTATATGACACTCATATACAACATCAAAGCGCGGGCAGCCTGCTAGTAGTATATACTGAAAGAGAACTTTGACCTGTGTCAAATAACTAAAAGAAAAAGAAAAAGAAAATCGTGGCACCCTGTTGCAGTGTTGTCTTTGTATTTGGGCATTCGACGTTAAAATTTTACATGTGTTGTTTTCTTTACTAATGTAGTACTACGAGAGTGCCACGTTATGTTTACATGCATCTAAAAATTAATTTTTTTAACCATTTTTTTATTTCCAGGTTTGAACTTTCCATTCCTCTTCCATGTTTTATCCTTTGCAATCGTACTGTTTCATCCTTCATTTTCTCTCCTCTCTCTCCACCTCTCTATTAATTCCTTTGTCTAACCAAGCTGAAAGCAGAACGGTCGATGTTATCCGAAAGAATCCAAATTTGAAATTCCTCAACCATATACTTGGTCATTCGGAATCCAAACTTGAAATTCCTCAACCATATACTTGGTCAAAAATTGGAAGTTTCATTTCTGTTATTAACAAAGATTAAGAATTCTATAACAGTTTACCATTTTATTTTTGTTGTTTAATTGTCCTAACTCCTAAGCTTCATGGTTGTTTGATTTTCTTTCCTATATATTGAACTATTTGTTTTCATTGAAATAATTGAAGAAAGTTCAATAAGTTCCATGCAGGTGAAAAATTTCGACAAGAATACCGCAAAAGCTTCTATATTAGTCTGTCATCTTCTGCTTTGTATTGATGAAGAAACTTTGGTGAGTATTGTTATTTTTCTTCCTAGCATATTTATTTCTCATATGCTTTAATCATTTCTCATATGCTTTAATCATCAACAGTAGTTAAAATCTCAGGAGGACACACTACAAGACACTGTAAGAGAGCTTAGTGCAAACCGTCATTTTCTTTTCAAATTATAGTAGCAGTATCAAACTCACAATTTTCATTAGTTATAATTGGTGCTCTTTAGTAACTGAAATCTATGATTACTGTTATTACTTCTCTTATAAAAAGATAAATAATTTTCTTTCTGATTTTTCTAATTTCTTACACTTAATTAGCAACTGTAAATTCTTTCGCAGAGCTGCAACCATAAGTGGCTACCATGGGATACAACAATGTGTATCAGCAAATGTATTTGGTTCGTTCTCCTACTAATTAGGTTACAGAGTTAATCGAGTGAAGTGAATTGGTTTCTTTAACACTGCAAATACAATCCAAGTCCTTAACTCTGTCATTTTGTTTTGTAATTTTTTGGACAAAAAATGGCAAGAAGAAGACAAGGCTCTGTCTAAAGCTATTGATGCCAAAAGAACTACATACGGGATAATCAGGTACCTTTGTTTGCCTATTATATTACATCATTAATTTCGAAGCTTGGTTTGGCTAGAGTATGCACGAGGAAAAAAAAGCTTATTAATGAATGTCAGTTAAAAAAAAGCTTATTAATGAATATAATATATAAACGAAATTAAACTCAACCTTCTTGCAGTGTCTTTTCATATTTGGGGCTTGTAATGACAACTTATAAGGATAGGTAGCTGCCATGTAGGAGAACAATAAGAAAAAAACTCTACCATTATTGAAGATGTTGATAAAACAAGTAGCAAACACAGAATTGTTATGCGCTAATAATTTTACTACTTCCGAGGGAAATCACCCACATGTAATTTAGGATACTCTCTGATCAATATAAAAGTTAGAATATTGCTATCTAGAATAAAAAAATTATTCGTGTGTTGACCAGTTCATGTGTACTTTTCTCCAACCTTTAGTTTTCCTTTGAGATGCTTGCTAGCTGAATTAACATGCAATACCTGCATCATTTCTTTCTCTATTTATTTGTCCCAACATTAGTGGAATTTTTTTTAGAAACATTAATGGAATATTTGAAGCTCAGAATCAGCAGCGAAGCGCGGGCATCTCTCTAGTTAAAACTAAAACATCAATCATCATACTCCGGATAAATGACTAAATGGAGTTGAGGCTGCAGGTTTTGGCCTGGATAGTGGAAAGCATGCTGCAACTCTCGCCAGAGGAGAAGTGGGTGTCTACCATGAAGCCATGAACTATTTGTATAGAACCATATATAGAAACAAACTCTCCGGAGGTATCCGTAATTAGCATATAGTGATAATTAAAAGGCAATAAGCTCATAATTCCTCCCTACATCACGCCACTGCAACCACTACTGTTGCGTGTGTTTCTGTGAGCTTCTGCAGCTCCTCTTTGTTAGCAGCACCCACAAACGTATCCACTATTCCTCCTTCTTTCATGAATATGAAAGTTGGCGTTGAGTCCACTCCGCAATCCTCAGCAACAATCTAAAAGGACAATAGACAGTAAACTAATCAGATAACAGCCTTAGATAATAAAGAGAAAAAGAAGGAAGTTTTACCTTCAATTCATCCACATCCACCATCATGAAAATGACATTGGTAAACTTCTTAGCCAACTCATCAAGAACAGGGGCCATGAACTTACAGGGTTCACACCCTGAAGCAGTAAAACCCACCACAATCTAATCCAATAACAAAAAAAAAAAAAGAACCCAGCAAATAAAATCAGGCATAGGATCATGAAACCAATGCAAATAAGAAAGAGGGTTTGCTTTGTTAAAATGATACACACCAGTTTGTTGGACTCTGGTCCCTCAGACATCTGGTGGAGCCACGTTCTCGTGTCGCGGCAGGCGATCACTTGTCCCTCCTCGGCCATGTTCTTCTTCTCTTTCTGCAACAAAAATATTGTATTGCGTGTTCTTTGCAAGCAGAAACAGGCTTTGAAATTGGTGGTTTGAGCTACGGAAATGTTAACTGCACTGACCCAAATATTTCGCCGCTGGATCATTCCTATACATGGAAAACTTGGACCAAAAGAAAGAAAACAGGGGAAAGTATTTGTGGTTCATATGATTGATACACGCCGACACATGGGATGCAACCACGGGGTTGTTGGATTGATGTAATTGTAAACAAGTGATAATGACCACGTGCCAGTGTTAATTGGTTGGTAATGTAAAATTGACTTCGGTGCTTTCTCTGGTCTGTTCTATGATCACCAAGAAAAAACTCATTGGCCATATGTGCTGATTTTTATCACTAACTGTTCTCTTCAGTTGATTTGCCAAGGATATATGATTCTGCTCAAGATTATCTTACATCTTGTCTCTTCCCATGCATCTCCAAAAAAAGGGAAGACCTAGGATGTCAGAAAGTATCTTCCTTGAAATCAGTCCTAGAGCAACCCAAAGTGGGATTATTCATTAAATTCTTTATTGGAACAATGTTCATGATTTCATCGACTCAACAACATTAAGAATCGTGAAGCCTTTTCCAGCAAAGACATCCCCAAGGGAGAGAAAACTAGGAGTATAGGGAACAACAAATAAACCATATTCTTGTTGTAAGTGTGAACATGTTATTGTTATTTTGGCATATCGCACATCGATGGGAAGTATGGTAAGGGGGATATGAAAATGCTTTAAATAAAACCCCTCTCCTTTCCTTATAGATCATCCCAAACACTTTGAGAATAGTTGTATATCAACAATTGTATAAAACACTCTTCTCTTTGTAAAGCGAGCGGGCCTCCTTAGTGGTGCTCCAGAGACGTAGGCAAAATTGGCCGAACTCCGTTATCAATTTTTGAGTGTGTTCTTTCTTTTTTATTTCGCCTTTATTTTTCCGCATTTGTTTACTTGTTTAGTATTCAACATTTGCCGGCTAAGCCGCCTTATCTCTCTATTGGCTGGCAAAGCCACCTTGTTTCATTTTTTGGCCGGCTAAGCTGCCTTTGTTGGGTATAAGTTATGAATTATAACACTGTGCAAGTGAGTCCTGTCTAGGAGGCTGGGTTTTAAGTGAACCGTT
This sequence comes from Turnera subulata, assembly GCA_028386065.3. Classification (NCBI taxonomy): domain Eukaryota; kingdom Viridiplantae; phylum Streptophyta; class Magnoliopsida; order Malpighiales; family Passifloraceae; genus Turnera; species Turnera subulata. The sequence goes on along the minus strand of JAKUCV010005895.1, from coordinate 16,474 downwards.
GTTCCTCCAGTCCTTCCTGGGGATTTATCTTGGAATGATAATTCTGTCTAAGGAAATAGGCTAAGGCATCTTTCCTGGGAATTATCGAATCAGTTCAATTTACTAGTTGTTTGTTGCAGTGGGAAAATTACCCGAGTTTCCCCAACAAGTGGTAGCGGAGCCGAAGGTTCGTCCTTTGGGCTATTTGAAATTGTTGAATACTTTCTTTTGATTTTGCTATGGCAGAAGCAGGTTCAAAACAGGCTACATCAAGTACACAGTCAGAAGAGATGACTTCCACATCCATATGGTCGAGGATCCCAGTATCTAGTTCAAAGCTTGCTGTGGAGATATTTGACGGTATCGGTCATTTTGGCATGTGGCAGTGTAAGGTTCTTGACTCTCTATTCCAGCAGGGACTTGATGTTGCTATTGAAGAAGAGAAACCTGACGATATCAATGACAAAGAGTGGGCTGACGTAAACAAGTTGGCATGCGGAACAATTCGATCATGCTTGTCTAGGGAGCAAAAATATGCATTCAAAAACGAAGTTTCTGCACACAAAATGTGGAAGGCATTGGAAGATACTTTCTTGAGGAAGAGTGGTCAGAATAAGCTTCTAATGAAGAAGAGATTGTGAAGGCATTGGAAGACACTTTCTTGAAGAAGAGTGGAGACATCAAGATAAAGTGAAGAACAAAGCACCTGCAGCAGATGAAGCCTTAATGGCTAGAGGACGACAACAAGGCCAGTCAAAGGGGAGAAGAGGAAGATCCAAGACGAGAAGCAAAGTTGCTAAAGAAGAATGTGCCTTTTTTCATGAGAAAGGGCATTGGAAGAAAGACTGTCCGAAGTTGAAAAAGAAAGGAAAGACTCCACAAGATGCAAATGTTGCAGAATGCAAGACTGATGCAGAGTCAGATACTTCTTTGGTTGCTTCACCTTCAACATCACACGTTGATGAGTGGATTTTGGATTCTGGTTGTACCTACCATATGTGTCCCATTCGGGAATGGTTCTTTGACCTTGAAGAGCTCAATGGCGGGGTTGTTTTTATGGGTAATGACAATCCATGTAAAACAGCCGGGATAGGTTCAATCAAGCTGAAAAATCAAGATGGATCCACCAGAATTTTGAGAGATGTTCGATATGTTCCAAAGTTGAAGAAGAATCTCATTTCTATGGGGGCCTTAGAATCAAAAGGCCTAGTTGTCACTATCCGAGATGGAATTCTTAAAGCAACATCAGGAGCATTGGTGATGTTAAAAGGTGTGAGGAAGAATAATCTGTATTACTACCAAGGTAGTACAGTAATTAGGGCAGTTGCAGCAGTAACTTCTGCAAGCAACAAGGATACAGAGGCAACAAAGCTATGGCATATGCAATTGGGACATGCTGGTGAAAAACCCTTTCAGATTCTCGCCAAGCAGGGATTGTTGAAAGATACGAAGATTTGCAAATTGGAATTTTGTGAGCATTGTGTTCTGGGAAAGCAACGAAGAGTGAAGTTTGGCACTACTATCCATGATACCAAGGGGATTTTGGACTATGTGCATTCAGATGTGTGGGGACCTGCCAAGACTCCATCTCTAGGAGGTAGACACTATTTTGTCACTTTTGTTGATGATTTTTCCAGAAGAGTGTGGGTGTTTACAATGAAGAAGAAGGATGAAGTGCTTGGGATTTTCCTTAAGTGGAAAACTCAGGTTGAGAACCAGACAGGAAGGAAGAATAAAGTTCTCCGAACAGACAATGGTGGAGAATATACGAGTGATCCTTTCTTGAAGATATGCCAAGATTGTGGCATAGTTCGGCCCTTCATAGTCAGAAAAAGACCACAGTAGAACGGGGTGTCAGAGCAAATGAACAAGACAATGGTGGAGAAAGTCTGTTGTTTGCTGTCTAATGTTGGGCTAGGCAGAAATTTTTGGGCTGAGGCTGTGACATATGCTCAACATCTTGTTAATGGGTTGCCACATTCTGCTTTAGGTGACAAGACCCCTTTGGAGGTATGGTCTGGAAAACCTACTACAGATTATGATTCTTTGCGTGTTCTTGGCTCCACTACATACTATCATGTGAATGAATCAAAGTTAGATCCACGAGCAAATAAGGCTCTATTTATGGGTCTTAATGCTGGAGTGAAGGGATTTCGTCTTTGGTGTCTAGAGACAAAGAAGACTACTATCAACAAGGATGCTACTTTTGATGAATCTGCCATGTTGACTAAGGTAAATCCAGAAGAAGCTGGTGGTACTTCATAGCAGGTGGAGTGTGTATCAAAGCAGGTGGATTTTGAGCCTACTATGGTGATACTAGCTAAGAGCACCAATGGTGACTATCCATTGATAGAGGAAGAGTCAGATGAAGAAGAGGTTCCGACCCAAGAACCTACGCAGCAGTTCGAGTCAATTGCCACTAGTAGACCAAGACGAGAAAGGAGAAAACCAGAACGTCTCATTAAAACGGTGGCCTATGCACTTCCAGTCATTGATGATATTCCTTCCACTTTTTCAGAAGCCATTCGGAGTTCTGAAAGTAGCAGTTGGAAAGTGGCAATGAAGGAGGAGATGGAATCTCATCAGAAGAACAAAACATGGAAGTTGACACAACTACCGAAGGGAAAGAAGGAAATTGGATGCAAATGGGTATTTACTAAGAAAGAAGGATTTCCTAACAAGAGTAATGTTCGCTACAAGGAAAGATTGGTGGCTAAAGGTTACGCTCAGAAGGAGGGAATTGATTATAATGAGGTATTTTCTCCAGTTGTGAAGCATTCCTCCATTAAAATTCTGTTGGCCTTGGTAGCACAGTTGAATTTGGAGCTAGCTCAACAAGATGTGAAGACTGCATTCTTACACGGTGACTTGAAGAAGGAAATCTATATGACTCAGCCCGATGGATACAAAGTTGTTGGGAAAGAAAATTAGGTGTGCAAACTAGACAAGTCATTGTACGGTTTGAAGCAATCTCCAAGACAGTGGTACAAACAATTTGACAAGTTTATGTTGGGTCAGAAGTATGCAAGGAGCAAATACGACCATTGTGTGTATTTGAGAAGACCACAAGATGGGTCATACATCTATCTACTCTTATACGTTGATGATATGCTGATAGCTGCAAAGAGCCAAGTTGAAATCGACAAGTTGAAGGCTCAGTTGAGTAGAGTGTTCGAGATGAAGGATTTGGGAGAAGCAAAGAAGATTCTCGGCATGGAGATAAGTAGGGACAAAAAGGGAGGCAAGCTTTGGCTGACTCAAAAAGTATATTTGAAGAATGTACTACAACATTTTGGCATGAATGAAGGGTCAAAACCTCTAGATACTCCGCTTGCTCCTCATTTGAAGCTTAGCAATCAGTTATCTCCGCAGACAGAAGAAGAACGAGAGTACAAGGCAAAAGTTCCTTATGCTAATGTAGTCGGAAGCTTGATGTATGCAATGGTGTGTACGAGAACAGATATTTCACATGCTGTTAGTATTGTGAGCAGATACATGCATGATCCTAGCAGAGGTCATTGACAAGCTGTAAAATGGATTGTTCGATATATCAAAGATACCATAGACATTGGCTTAATGTTTGAGCAGGATGAATCACTTGGTCAAGGAGTGGTTGGATATTGTGTTTCTGACTATGTAGGAGATTTAGATAAGCGAAGATCGACGACAGGCTATTTGTTCACTTTAACAAAAGCTCCTATTAGTTGGAAGTCCACTTCACAGTCAACGGTGTCTTTGTCTACAACGGAAGCAGAGTATATGGCTATTACAGCAGCTGTGAAGGAGGCAATTTGGCTTTATGGGTTGCTAAAAGACTTGGGAGTTGGTCAAAAACAACTTGTAGTATATTCTAACAGTCATAATGCTATTCATTTAGCGAAGAATCAAGTCTTTCATGCACGGACGAAGCACATTGATGTTCGCTATCATTTTGTGCGGGAAATTCTTGAAGAACAAGAGATACTACTCCAGAAGATTTTGACAACAGAGAATCCTCCAGAAGATTTTGACAACAGTGTGAACATCTTGTTGTTATTTTGGCATATCCCACATCGATGGGAAGTATGGTAAGGGGGGTATGTAAATGCTATAAAAGAAACCACTCTCTTTCCCTAAAGATCATCCCAAACACTTTGAGTATAGTTCAATATCAACAATTGTACAAAACACTCTTCTCTTAGTAAACCGAGCGGGCCTCCTTAGTGGTGCTCTGGAGACGTAGGCAAAATTGGTCGAACACCATTATCAATTTTTGAGTGTGTTCTTTCTTTTTTATTCTGTCTTTATTTTTCTGCATTTGTTTATTTGTTTAGTATTCAATATTGGCCGGCTAAGCCGCCTTATCTCTCTATTGGCTAGCAAAGCCGCCTTGTTTCATTTGTTGGCCGGCTAAGCTGCCTTTGTCGGGTATAAGTTGCGATTATAACACTGTGCAAGTGAGTCTTGTCTAGGAGGCTGGGTTTTAAGTGAACCACTGTTCCTCCAGTCTTTCTTGGGGATTTATCTTGGAATGATAATTCTGTCTAAGAAGATATGCTAGGTCATATTTCCTGGGAATTATCGAATCAATTCAACTCACTAGTTGTTTGTTGCAGTGGGAAAATTACCCGAGTTTCCCCAACAAATCTACCTCCTTAGTTTTTTTTTTTGATAAAAATAATCTACCTCCTTAACATTTACTTTTACCTCTTTGGTCTTCATTGTCATGTGATCATAGGATACCAGAATGGTTGGACCTCCTCCTTCACTCAACGGCAAAACCTTGTCCTCTTCTTCTGCCCCTTTACCTTTACTGGTGGATCCAATTGATATTACTCGGTGAGTAAGTCTTGGATATCTTCCCATCTGGAATGATGATAAAACAACGTGTAGTTTTGTCCAAGAGCTTACCACTACGTACTCCTTCATAATCCATACGTCAAGACCATCCCATGCCTTCCTCCTTTCCAAGAATAAACTAAGCGAACCACGGCATAGTGATACATTGAGGCCACATGCCTCCCTAATACCCCTTATTTGAGGAGGTGCTGGGATGACAAACCGGACTGCTTCATTCTCTATATCGAACGCTCATATTCCCTCACACTTCTTTGTACGAGAATCATCCAAACAAACCCAGTGAAGAGCACCATTGAAGGATGCCGAACGAGACATTGGGAACTGGATATGTTCATTAATCCTTCTCCACAAGTTATTACTTCCAAGAGTGTAAATCATTGGCGGTGAATCTGGGGGGTCGAGGAATAAAACCATAATCTTATACTGATCACTTGACGGGCAATAGAAGAACTCCATAGCACGGGGATAAAGGGGATAAAAAAATGATCGTCTTGCTAAGCTTTAAATCAAGATATATTCTCCTGTGATGGGATTGCACACGCAAAATGTGAGCCCCGGTAACTCTCTGTTTCGTCTTCCAATTGCATCAGGTTCTTCTACTTCCCATGAGTGTTCTGAACAAAGCAAGCCACCACAAGAACCGAAAAATACCCCATTGGGTTTCCAAATGATGTCGAACCTCAGCCCTACATCCAAGGTGACAGAAGAAGCCGGGGCATTATCAACACTACTAGTAGTAGCAGTGGTGAAATGTAGCATGTTTCATTTTAATAGTTGAGGCGGGGGCGGGGGCCAATCTGACTGCGGTAGAAAAGGAGACATTGTTGTGCCACAATGGAGCTTCTGTTTCTCTTCTTCTCCATCAAAACCCTAGAACAATAATATAGGAGGAACACACAAGATTTAGTATATTTGGTATGAATACTACTCTTTACAATTCTATATCTATATAGAAAAACTAAATGAGAACGGCTGCTCCATTCAGTCCGAGTGCTTTTACACTTTTATCATTTAAAACATTACTCTATTACTAAGTCTTTCAAACTAGCATACTTTTTATTACAACCTAAGCTTCCTTATGACTTAATTTTTTATAGGGTTATTTTTGTAAACCGAAAATGCCATCACCATTTACTGCCACGTTTGCTTATTGGTGGTGAAAGCGCCACGTTATGGGGTTATATTTATCTCCGTCTAGAGTTTTCTTAACTTCTCCGCCGCTTCAATCACCCTTACCTGCTTCTCTTTGCCACCATCATCACTTCTTTGTACCTATGGTTAGAGCCATCTGGTCGTCGGCCATTAACTTCTTAAGATGAGGTCAATTCGGCAGAGATTTTGTGTCATTTCGTTCATAAGGTGTATAATGTGCCTTTCTCCAGTTATCAAGGTTAAAAATTCTTCAACCATTTTTTTTATTATTTTTCACAAAATTTTGTGGTCTATCGGTTTAAGAAACCGTCAATTCGATTTAGGTTTCATGAATTGTGATCATTCTGATTGGGTTCGTCGCATGTAGATCATTGCAGGGTTTCCAGAAGTTCCATAGAACTCCTAAGGGGTTTTCCATTAAGCGTTATAAGTAATCGATTACTTTTGTAGCGTTTTCTTTCTAAATGTTTTGTCTGGCTCTTATGAATTTGATGACCGAAATTAATTAATTAGTATTGGTGAATTTCTGTATTCTTCCTTGCAGTTGTTCTGAATCACAAGACTCCGCAAGTTGCATGTCGATGGGGTATAATCTTTATCTATTGTCATTGAACAACTCACTGCCACAAAACTTTGCACTTTTAAACATCTTTATGCACCCAAATATGTAACCAGTGAGGCATTTTGGTGACAATAAATTAACTAATGTTCTTCCCTTTCTCAGGCTTGACATTAATCATGTTGGTAAGTTTCCGCTTTTTGTGGGTGCAGATTTGTTGTGGCAAAAATGCATATGGATTTTGTTAGTCCTAGATCTCAACCAAATTAAGAACAGACCTTCTGCTATGCATTCGAGGCTAAACTACCAGGCTTGAAGTCAAGCTAATTGTCCACGGTTCCCACCACTATATTTACCAAAGCTTTTAGTTATAATCTCAACATCAGTGCCTCTGTAGCAACATAGCCTCCTTTGCCGCCTCTATAGCTTCTTGCTTCGCTCTTTCTTCTATATATCTTTTAGTTTCTCCCCATTACACTCCTATCCAACAAATTGGTTTTTGGGTTTTTTGGGTCCCCATATTTAGTGGTTTGGCCAATTTGGTACCCTGATACTTTTTTTGGCCGGGCATATATCCCGAGATTGCATGGGCAGGCCAAACGTAGACCCCTGGTCAGGCACCTGCTAACGTGGAGGCTGCTCGGGGTATTTGCGCGTGTTACGGTAAGTATCCGGGCATGCAAACTTGACAATCAAGAGCAGCGGAAAGACCCGGAAACTTTGGAGGATCCAAGTGAAGCAACTAGATCGAACAACAAAACAAACATACCTGAAACGGTTAGGATCTTTCACCTAACTGAAGAACCGAATCAGCTAGAGCAAGAAGGATATCCTGCTCCTCTATGGTATCCACACGAACCGTCAATCACAGGCCGGAATCGTCTCACGATCTCCAACCCCCGAGCACTCCCGAATCGTGGTGCTAGCTACGGATTTCCGGGAGCTCTATGGTGTTTGATGTGTTCTACTTTCTTTCTCAAAGAATGGGTGTGAGTGTGTTCTTTATCAAAACTGAAACCTCTCACTCTCAAGTCTGAAAAATATGATGGCCATAGCAAAATGAGCACACACTAATCAGATTATTCACACCCACGAATCCCACTCACAAAAGTGTTAGACAATGGCCAACACACTTGGCCATCATGATTAGCCTTTTGTCCAATCAAGTCTCCACTAGTGCTAATGGGATTACACATCACTTGGCACCAGGTTTGGCTCAACAACTTCGACAAGTAGTGAACCAAACCAGCAAAAAAATGACCCTGGTCCAACCACGGTCCAACCATGGTCCAATTACAAACCGGTTCAACCACGGTCCAACTATGGTTCAACCACCTGCTCGAATCAACGGTTCTATGTGTGTGACCTTGTAGGCACTTGTAGCATTCGGAGATTTTACAATTATAAGTAAAGAGCGGCGTCTAGCAACACATCATTGCTACCCGAACGACAAGATCAGTACTGATTCAATATGCCTCGGAACCATGTCATCGTCCTTTCGTCCCATTATCAAGATTAAACCGAGACATGGAAAACGTCAATCTCGTATATGTTTAATCTCGGTTTCTTGATCCTCGAGTTAACCGCGTAAAACGGATACCTATGATATCACCATATCATAATCCGAGCATGGCCATGCATTTCCGCTTCAACTCTATCAAGAAACCATCCGATAATATACCCGTTATATGGCTTGGACGAATCCCCTCTGGATCATACAAAACCCACTACACATTTATCATATACCCAACGATTACCCTTAAGTCGACCCATTTACGGATGACTAGGAATTATATCAAAGTATACGACTCATATGTTGGGAACCTTGATGATCTCAGGTCTAAGGACAACACATATAAGAACCACTAATGACAATCATATAACGTTCCATGTAGGGTTCTTATGTGGGTCGGTCCAGTCCACAAGTTCTCTAACTTGTACCCGTATGTAGAATTCATATCATATATAATTCTCAACATACGCTAGTCTTAATTTATTATTACAACCCATCCATAATAATGATCGACTAGGGACATTTTAAGAATACAAAGTATTCTAGGGTTATAAATATGTGCAAGCGATTATCTCATAATCATATTTATTGGAATAACCTCAATGTATATACATGACTACAATCATCCATTGATTGGCTTTTGGGCATATTACTAACAGTTACTGTAGCAAAACGACATCGTTTTAGAGGATTGGCTGAACATGTAGGATCCATGTGTCTTTGTGGGCTCCACATGCTACCGACCCCGGATTTTTCACCTCACCAACCCGAAATTTGTTGGATACCGAAATGAAAGCTGACCCGATTTTGATTATTTATTTAATCATTTTTCTTTCTTTTAATCATATTTTATTTTTAACAATATGAAAAATGAGTAAAACTCAATTTCCAAAAATTTTACTTGGTTTTAAATAAATACACCTTATTATGTTGGATTTATTATTTTTAAAATTTTATTTTTTTGATATATTAATTTCTAAAAATTCCTATTTAAACTCTCCCACCGGTCTAAATTTTTAAAAAGTACCTAAAATTTTTTAATAATAATAATAAATAAAGAACGAGATCAAATCTGAAATGTAAAAAAAAAATTAGAAAATAAATATCTATTATTATAATTATTATCTTATGCTGAAATTAATTTTTTGAAAGAAATTTAAAATAATTATACAGTAGTGGCATAAAATCTCACTTAAATTTAATTTTAAATTATAAATTGGAAAGAACGATTATTGAACCAGATGTATTGAGTTAGTTTATTATATTACTTTCCTTATTTTTCCAAAACTAATACTTTAATTCTTAAGGGTTTTTAAGTTTTTTGGGCCCCATGTTTAGTGGTTTGGCCAATTTGGTACCCCGAAATTTTTTTTTGGCTGGGCATAGACCCTGATATTGCATGGGCAGGCCAAACGTAGACCTTGGTCCGGAGCGGTTTCGGTTCGGTATGGGAAGAATTTGGGGCTTTGAGCGAAGTGGGCCCCAATAAGCCACCTGTGTCCGACGTGGCATGAAACGGTGACGTTTTCTCACTTAAAACGACGTCCTTTTGCTACAGTAACACGCGCAAATACCCGGGCAGCCTCCACGTCAGCAGGTGCCTGACCAGGGGTCTACGTTTGGCCTGCCCATGCAATCTCGGGATATATGCCCGGCCAAAAAAAATATCGGGATACCAAATTGGCCAAACCACTAAACATGGGGGCCCAAAAAACCCAAAAACCCCCAACAAATTGAGATTCCATCAATTCATTTTGCTTGGGGCTAAACCAATTCCTGGAGAGGTTCAAAACCTATTGACTTTTCTTCTTTATACCTTTTAATTTTCCATACTAACGAAGATAAAGTAACTGATGTTTATTGTTAAGATTGTAGGTTCCTTCTGGAAGGTATTCATTTTTTTAGTTCATTAATATTATTTTTTTCGTATTACAATAAACAATCAGTATGGCATGTTGCAGCTGCAAAAGGCAGGGCATCATGGGAATGATTGCAATGAGGTGAATTTTTTTCTTCAAATTCTAATTCAATACTTTCTGGTTTATCAATTTTTTTTTTATTGCTTTCACTTGACATCCCGCAGCAAGGCGCGGGCATTCAGCTAGTGTAATCAAAAGGAACATTATAACAAAGAAACTAAGCCAGGATAACAGACAAAGAAGCAATATATATGACAAATCTTCCTCATCCTACGTTTCATATACATACTAGTATTAATAAACCGGCCAAAAAGGGATTCTTCACATGAAAAAACCAGAAAATAATTTTATCTCTAGCACAAAACAATCAATCAATCGTGTGATTTGGATGCAAAGTCTTACAGTATTGGCAGACAAGTGGGGGCTCTGCTCGTTGGTGGGGCGGCGGTCGTCTTGTTAGTGTTGGTGAATGAGAGGGGAAGTGAGTGAGTAATTAAGGTAAATTAGGGTAATTAATGGGAATCCATAATTTTGGGTACTACATAACAATAATGTATAACTTCTTTCGTCAAAAAAAAAAAAAAAAAAAAACGAAGTTGCATAGCCTTTGCCATTGCTAATCCAATTCGGATTTGGGGAAGGAAACCACAGACCGACATAAGAACACCTCCTCTAGAAAAGCTATAAATAGAGGCGTATTGTGTTCTCTCCAAGCCATTCTAATTCTACCAGGTCATCAAAGAACAGACATTAACGCCAGCTATGTCTACCACAACCGAGAACAACGAGAAGATGATCACGCTGCTGAGCTCCGACGGCCAGGAGTTCGTGGTGGAGGAGGCGGTGGCGGTCCAGTCCCAGACTATCAAGCACTTGATCGAAGACGGGTGCAGCACCAGCGGGGGCGTCCCGCTCCCCAACGTTACCGGCCCAGTCCTGAGCAAGGTCATCCAGTATTGCAAGAAGCACAGGAGCGACAACCACAACAAGGAAGAAGAGAAAGAACTCGAGGCATGGGATGCCGAGTTCGTTAAAGCCGACGACTACGAAGCCCTCGCCTTTCTCATGGTGGCAGCGAATTTCCTGGACATACAGGGATTGATGGACCTGGCAGCTCAAACTCTGGCAAACATGGTAAAGGGGAAGAGTCCCGAGGAGGTTCGGAGGATGTGGAACATTAAGAATGACTTCACACCGGAGGAGGCGGCGGAGGTTCGCAAAGAAAACCAATGGGCCTTCGACGACGACAACAACTGATCATCATGAAGATAGATAGATAGACAGATGATTGCATGGCTTTTTGATTACCCAGTTTCGTTCTTTCTTTCTCTGTTGCTAGCTAGCTATGGTTCCTTTCTCTCTTTTCATGGGAAAAATAATAATAATCTGGACTTATTGGGTCTCTTTACTTCTTCCAAAAGAACAATCGCTTACTTTCAGTTTTAGTGTTGGAAATTCAATGCCAGCTTTATTACATAACCACGTACGCCATATTGATGCTGTTTAACTGGTAGTAGTAGTAGTAGCTAGTGAGATATTCGTCCACTGATCCTCTCCCTCCCATCATCCCATCCCTCACCCTCCCTCCACTTGTCATTCATGGCAATTCTTTCCAAGATGCACTCAAAGAGTTGGCCGTTTACTCCATCCAACCTGCTCATCTTTCACGCACCGCCACGCCCTTGCTATTGTCCCCATCCTTGAAATCGATTGAAGGTGGGAAGATGATCCTCAAAGCACTGAACTCTCCACTGCATATCCCACTACAGAGGAACGGTTTTCGACATGCGGGAGTTTACAGTGGACGAGATGTGGTTCGATTACTCCCTTGTAGCTGAATATCATCATCTTGATGGTGATGGCTCTTCTATTACTCTTCATCATCCAAACAAAGTTGCTGTTAGTTCAAGCTTTCGTCATATTGGTGAAGGGTTTACGGTCGTGGCGGTGGTACGACCTCGCTATGTGGCTGTATGGAGTACGGTGGTAGACGAAGGACGTTGTGTTAATGTTATTAGGGACATTGAATTCGATACTGTTTCATGCGTCAATCATAAATTTCTGGTGTACAGATTGCAGAGAGGGGATAATATTCTAGAATTTGAAGTTGAGAAGTTGGGCGAGGTGCAAGGTAAATGGGTTAAGGCATCCCTGTATGTACAGATGATGGGACGCTTGCTTTTTGCAGGAAACCGTTCGTTCTCGCGCAAGGCGGATGATTTCCAGAGTACAAGCCTAAATGCATCTATTTTACTACTAGTTCTTCCCGTTCATATTGTGGTCTTTGCGGCTCGGGTATTATTCCGATCTTTGATCTGGTAGAGGATCGTCTCATGACCTGGTGTGAGTATCACGGCTGTAATTTGCAACTCCCAGCTTGGCTCCAGATCAGTAAGGAGAAAATCCTTTAGGTAGTGAGTCGTCCGCATTATCACCCTTAGTTATTGCTGTTAAAGGAAGATTAATCCAATGAACCAATAAATAAAAGTTCTTTGTTTCATGACTAGCTAAGTTCTGGGTTTCATGTACAACCTGCAAATCATTTATTAATGTATTTTGTCTTTATACTTTATTTTCATGGTTTTTTTATCATTCTTTTTCTGTTGCATATGTTAATCTGTTTCACCGAATTTGATTTTGCTATCTGATTCAGTTTCTGGGTTCTTAATTGGGGAGAATATCTGTGATATCAAATGAACACATTTTAGCAAGGTCTTGTCTCAATTTGCTTTGAGGCATAATCATTGATGTAGGTTAGCTGCCACAAAGCTTGCTATAGTGACAAATATAGATCTTCGAGAGACTTTATCAAAGCGCAGTTACCTGGCTGCTTTGGATTTGATTAGTTGTATACTTTCCACCTCAAGATAAAGATAGCCATGCACCTGTGGAATTGGGTGCTGATGGAACATAACATTGCTTGATTCAGCTTGGAAGAGAGAAACCCTTTGAGTAAGGTTCCATCCACAGTGAAGAAGCAATGGAAGGTGAAACCAGATAATATATTTTGCTACTTTCATTCTTAGCTGTATTAAAATTGAAAATGTCATTTATATGAAATGCATAGCCTTAGAGATATAGGTAGTGTAGAAGTAGAGTGGATTTGATTTATCAGTACTTTGCCACTGTGAGATTCTTTACTGCTTAAAACAGCCTATTGAAGAAAAATAGCAGGATAATGAAGCTACAGAAGCAGAGTTTAACATTAAAAGTTTAGACATTAACCCTAAAATATTTATGCAACCAGGAAATCAAACCCATGAACTCGATCTAAAATGAAACTACAGAACTATCAAGACAAAAGATATTCACTGGCTCAGTCCATTCTTTTCCCTTCTTTCAATGGATTCCTCATACAATGACATTACACAAAATTGCAAAGTTAAGTTGGGAGTTTGGAACAACCCTAATAGTGACATCAATTCCTGGGACGACCATCCTCGAGATAAAAAATCCCAATGCGGCTGGAACTAGAATGATGAAGGTTAAATGCAGCTAGTTGGAAACTGAAAAAACGAGGATCATGAAGACCAGGATTCTCAAAGTAAATGCAGTTGGACCTGTACTGCAGAAAACCTTTGCCCCAAGCGAAAACGAAGCATTTTCCAATTGTGCTTCTGCTAAATCGGAAACTATAGCATTTCCATTTGTGCTTCTTCTGATTTAACTTCTCAACTTACATGAGGAATAAATTCCCGAAAACTATAGCAATCCCGTTTGTGCTTCTTCTCATTTAACTTCACAACTTTGTACTAGAAAAGAAAAAATTACCGGAAACTATTACCAAATTCATCTGGCGCCAAACAAAGTAACCCCATCCCGGCCCTGCTTTCTTCAGTTAACTGGCCTAATATTCCATTTTGCCTATGCAACTTGCCTAATGTTCATGCCAGCAGGTTTGCTGGTTGCTTCGATCGACTGCACCAATCCAAACCATAAAATGTCTCATTGAGGTATACAACACTACGAAACGAACAATTCTTGAAGCGATCATCGTTTATAATAGATTCTACTAATCATCTAATCCTAATGGAAAGTACCCCAGAAGCACATTACACAGAAAATCTCAAACAAAGCTAAGGAAACAAGCTGTAATCGTCTAATCCTAATGGAAAGTACCCCTGAAGCACATTACACAGAAAATCTCAAACAAAGCTGAGGAAACAAGCTGTAAAGATCATAAGGGATACAAAGGTTGCTTACTTTTAATATTCACTTGTCAAATAAGAAAAGCCAAATCATGTTGGAAAAAAGAAAAGGAGATAATAAGAAGAAACAAATAACTTTGACTGTATTTGAGGCTACCGTTTAAAGATCTCAAACCGCCTACCTATACTACTTGCAACGTGGGCAGATTGAACCCACCAAATACATTGATGAACACGAAATCAATCAGGTCAGTGGCATGTGTTGGGCGGAATGGCAAGCGTACTTCTGTTGCATATCATTCTAGCTTGGTAACATTCATAGGAATGAGACCCCAACCATTGGAGGAAAGCTGAAGTATGGGATATTGACATCCATATGAGCCAACTAAGAAAATTTTTAAATGTTATGTTAAATTTAGTTTCTCTTTTCTTTTTCATTTTTTTTTTTTTTGATGAAAGATAGGATATATAATCGGTCCAAAATTTTAAAATGTTATCTTAAATTTAGTTTCTCTTTTCTTTTTCATGTTTGAGATAGGATATATAATCCTGTTTATATATATAGATTATCTTATATGCTTCTTGGAAGAAAGAGAAGGCCTAGGATGTGAGAAAGCATATCATCCTTGAAATCAGACCTAAAGCAACTCAAAAGAGGGATTAACTGAATGCTAATGGATACTACTTTTTGCTGATTTTACGCCTTCTACTCGTAGAAAGTAAAGTCACAATTAAAACTAAAACATCAATCATCATACTCCGGACAAATGACTAAATATTTAATGATTATTGAGTTTTGGACCGAATTAGATATCAAAATGTGAATGCATATAGAAGTAGAGATACGATGGTGGTGGAGCACCATATGGCAATATGGCAAAAAGTAAATAGAGGATGAGTTTTATTTTTTTAATGCTAAAATAGAGGATGAGTTGCGTCATCATCATAAGGTATCTTGCCTCTATTTTATAGTAAATAGAGGAGTTGAGTACATCCTCACGTTTATTCTTGCCGGTATTTTATAGAGCTTTGTATTCTTCATTTAGTCATGTTGTTAATGCTGCGATGTACTCTGATTTTCTTCAATAAAATATTGGTTACGATTTTCTTTAATTAAATATTGGTTATCAAGAGAAATAAAAAAACCTTATGTACAAATACAAATTTTTGTCATTATAAGGGATACGATAATTGTTGTTTTTAGTAATCTTATTTTGATTACAAGTCTGATTCCAGATGGACCTATATGCATATAGGTATATATGTGATCAACAATGATATATTTATACCCCACCACAAACCCCAAGAGTTTCTACTTCTTACCTTGATTCTCAAGTTCCGCTCAAGCTGTGAACTAGCTAGAAGTCATCACAAAGGTATGTGATCCCGCACCTAAGCTTTGTTGATTAGGATGGACATATCTTGAGGTGAGGGAAGGACCTGTAAGGAGCTCGACTAGTTCATAGCTTGATTGAACTCAGCATAGTTATAGATTAGAGGAGATAGCTTTTCTTTCTTTCTATAATTGCTTGAGTTGAATCAGTTCACTTTGGTCGTCTCTTTCTTTTAAGATATACATAGCCTCAATATACATATTTTCAATGCAGAAGAGAAAGAATTTCTTACTCTAAAAAAGGAGAGAAACAATTAATTTGCTGACTTTCGATTTGAAGTAGTTTTTTTTGGTTGGAAATTGAGATATGAAGTTATAGTTTGGCAATATACATATCTGCAATAGAATCCTCCTTCATTAATTAAGATTGTTTTTAAAACTGCACATCAAAGGGAAAAAAAAAAGAAGAAAAAGAAAAAGGGTGCATATCAATTTGAATTGACAATAGCAAAATTTAAATTCATGAACGTAACAGGAACAAAGCAAGAAGCAAAGTGCAAAGTGCAGTGAAGTATGGGTCACTCTATATCTACCCGAAGAAATATTAAAAGTCATCATATATCAACGGGAAGCAATATTAAAAGCAAAGGAGAGAAGTGCTCCCTTGGTGATCTGCGGCCAGTCTTTCTTCCAATGGAACTCATCATTGAGATTTTAAACCATGTGGAAGTGAAGAATTTGCTTAGATTCAAGTGTGTATCCAAGGAAATGAAGCTCTTAATTGAGGATCGCTATTTTGTTCGAAAGCATCTCCACCTCAGCCAATATGGTTCATTCCCGGTGATGGATCAACCACCTTTTGCTGCTTTGCAGTCTTATGACGGATTGATACTAGAGAAGCACGAGCTTTCCAAGCAGCTTCGCATCAGGAACCCAGCACTGGAGCAAGTATTCTATATACCTAATCCGCATGAAAAGAACCGAGCAGTGTGGTTTGATTTTGCTCCCATTTCAGGATTTTACAAGTTGGTC
>JAKUCV010005894.1:0-23406 GCA_028386065.3 Turnera subulata | reverse complement strand
GTGTTGTGCTTGGCGCCGTGTGTGGTGGTGGTAGCCAAACTGATATGCCTCGTACGTGGGGCTGTAGGCTAAGAAGTAACACCTGTTGGCAAGGCTACCAGACCCGCAGGTAGGCTAGGTACAACTCCACGAAAGCTTACCCGTGGGCTGATCACGGCGACTTGAGATGTTGGTTGTTGGCTGTTGTTTGCCGCTTGTATGTGTTAATGCTAATGCCTAGTATGACCACCTGCTTATTGAGTCGTGGACTCACCCCCCTTTCTTTCCACACCCATGTTTCAGGACGAGGAGAGCACTAGTAGCTGGTGTGGGCAGGCACGGGTGGCGTATCTTGTAGCGATGGGTACTTAGCCTAACTTGGTCTCACCTAGTGTCCTTAAGGCTTGTCGTAAACTTGATGCTTGTAATATATTCCACTATGTTGTACTTGGCTAATGTATAAATAAGCCTTATGTGTATGCGTGAATGTTGTTGATGGGATGCCGTCTTGAGTATTGTTGCGCGCTAGTTACTACAGTAGTCGGGGCTAACTTCCATTGTTGAAATTTAGGCCTTTGGGTGCCCTGTGCTAGCTCCTTGGCAGCATAGAGTGCCTGGCCGGTCACGTTTGACGGGACGTGACAGATATGGTGATATCACGGGTATCCGTTTTATACAGTTAACTCGGGGATCAAGAAACATAGATTAGACACATACGAGATTGGCATATTCCATGTCTCGCGTTTGATTTAGATAATAGGACGAAAGGACGATGACATGTTCCGAGGCATAGAGAATCAGTACTGATCTTGTCGTTCGGGTAGCAATGATGTGTTGCTAGACGCCGCTCTTTGTTTATAATTGTAAAATGGGATTTTAAAATTATTGCCGGACGTTACAAGTGCCTACAGGGTCACACACATAGAACCGTTGATTCGAGCAGGTGGTTGAACCGTGGTTGGACCGTGGTTGGACCATGGTTGGACCGTGGTAGGACCAGGGTCGTTTTGGGTTGGTTTGATTCACTAAGCATCAGATTAGTGGAGCCATTATTGCAGTCATATGATGAATATTCCCACTAAGAGTTAGTGGAAACATGTTGGCCACTTTGTCATGCCTTTGTGAGTTGGCATGCACATGATTTTGGCTAAGGCATTATTCTTCACACTTTGGGTTGCCTATTGAACGTGAGAGTGTCTGAAAATTCAGAGCTTTAGAGTGTCTAGAGTATCCTTGAGAGCTTCAGCAAAAACACCTCATTCTCTTCATTCTTTGTGAAAGAAGGAAGAACCAAAAAAACCCACAAAACACACAACCCCGGTTTTCTTGTTGCTAGCACATCAGTCCGGGGAGCTCGAGGCTTGACTCGTGTGACGATTCCAAGTCGATCACGGTTCGTGTGGATACCGTAGAGGAGCCAGGCCGTTGTCTTGCTCTTGCTGATTCCTTCCAGCTATTAGGTGAAAGATCCTAATCCTATAGGTATGTAAAATTGTTGTACGGTTTATGTTGCTTCACTTGGTTCTTGATTAAGTTTCCTTGCTTCCGCTGCTTGTTGTGCTTGGTATATGAATGTCATATAGCTTAGGGAAACTTACAGGAAGGTGGTATTACCCATTGGTAAAAAATCTACCAAGCTTGGTAAATGGTCTCCCAGCTGGGAGGGTCCTTACATGTTAGGAAATATTGAGGGCAAGGTTCATGATCGTACGAGTAATGGAAAATTCCTCAAGCAATACAGGCCCTCACCTTGGGAAGAGAATGATGAATGGGATATGCCGACTACCAGCTTAATAGACGTAGCTAGTGGAAAGAGTGAAGTTTACTGATATTGTTAGGACGATGATGGCTTGATCGTCCTTTATAGAAATTCTCTGTAGTAGCCACGGCATGGTTATGTTCAAAAGAACGATTTATTCTTGAATAATACATGTCGTTTCGAGGCCGAACTCGGCTGGAAATTGCTCTTTAATTGATGTGAGTTCCTTTTATTATCGGCTGACAGAAACGACTTGATCTGGGGTAATCGGGAAAAATTGTTTCTAATCGTGCGAGGCCCTTATAAAAGTGATCCTACTATCTGGTAGATTGATTTTGAGGTCGCTCTAGGAATACTCGTGATGCAAAGTAAAGGACGATGGTCTCCATCGCTTAGGGCAATTGAAAAACGGTGATCGTTTTTAAGTATGAAGCTTGGCCGTTTGGGTGAAGTCGGTCTTTTGTAGATTCGACTTTTTGTGTAGACTAGTGGTTGTTCTAGGGTGTTAAGCAAGAGGTTATATTGGAATTTCCTTACTGGGAGAACTACCTTTGCGATTGTTTTAAAGGGGAGAAATGCTTGAGGTCGCCAGGGAAACGTGGTTTCTGTGGTTGCTTTGGCCAAAAGGCGAAGTAGTTGGTCTCCTTGGCTATTGAAAGATGATCTTTTTTGTCGCTTATTAATGGTTTCTTTGAAAGGTTAAACAATGGCTTTCGCAGACTGTGGCTTTCACCAAGACGATCTTTGGGATCGTTTCCGAAGGAAGTTAAGTCGCCATTATATGATTCTGGCAGTCTAGAGAGCAGTCGTTGTTATGCATACGGGTGCTCTTTAAGACGATCTTCCTGATCGTTTATGGTCGGTCTTTGGGGAGCGACTGTTGATATCGTTTGAGTGGAGATAAGGCCAATCTTGGATTTTTGTTATTCACTGATATCGAGATCATCACGACAAGTTGAAAATTGGCACAGAGAAGTAATTTAAAGGAGAGACCATTGGCAGTGGTTGTTTAATCGCTTCAACAAAGAGAAAATCATTGCAATCGGATAATAAGGAAATACTTGAAGTCAAAAGAAAAAGACCGGAACATATCGGTCATTATTTGAAAGGAAAAACTTAATGAAACAAAGGGATACCACTTGTCTCTATGAAAGTGGAAGGCGACTATTCGGCTTCATCGTCGGAAGAGGAGAATAGGGCCTCGAGCTGGCGCATGTGACGAGTTATGGCTTTGTTCCGTTTTTCTTCCTCTTCTCGAGATAATTTTTGTGCTTGGCGCTCTGCCTCGAGATAGTCATTCTCTATCATGACTTGTTGTAGCTGGTCTGTCTGCTGGCAGTAGACAAGTTTGAGATTTTTCTCTATCACCTTTGCGGCAAGGAGCTCAGCCCTCATGTTCTCTAGTGTGGCCCTAAGTTCAAAGAATTGCTTCTCCTTGGCCAAAATTGAAGCTTGGCAGGTATCCAAGGTTTCTACTTCTGCCTTTAATGGGGCCTTTAAGGTTCCTTTATCTTTAGTCTTGGTATCAATCAGTTGTGCTGCCTTCATGGCATTGTTTCGAGCTGGGGATGATGGTCTCTTCAGGTATTCGTGATCCGCCTGCAGATGTTGGAAAAAGGAATTCAAGATAGGTAGGACCTCGTCCTCGAGTAGCTCGGCATTATTCTCCAGGAGAGTCTTGGCTTCGACGGCTTTGTCAACTAGCCGTTGATTTTTCAAATTTTGCACTCCTCCCTTTGCAAAAGCTTTTGAGAAGGCTTCTGCGACCTTAATTTGGTCACGCCGGTCAATGTTTTTCTCTCGTGGAGGAGGACTTGGAGCCTCGCCTTCTAGTCGTTGAATGAGTTCCTGATCATTGAGAGTTGCACTTATCAAATTTGTTATCAACTAATGAAGGTTGTAGGGAAACGGTTGTGTCGCTAACCTTTACAGCTGCAATTGCGTAACTACGGCCTATTTGGCTGATGTTTCTTCCTCCGTCGCTCAGGGGTATATTGCTTGCCGATTGTGCAGGAAGATCCTCATTGATTTGGGGTTGTGCTTTATCTCCAGTATTGTCTTGTCCAGTGTTTTGGACGGCTGGAGGGAAGCTTGAAATGGCTGGCGGTAGCTGTTCTAATTGAACACTTGTGGTCTTTTCCGGGAGAGTCGACCGTGGAGTATTGTTGGTATCTATTTCTTCTTCTTCCTCGCCTGAGAGGTCACTCTCGCTCTCCACTTTTGAGTCGTCTTCTTCCTCTGTCTCCTCTTGACTACTGCTACCTGCATGTGCATCTCAAGTTTAATAAGTCACGCGCAAGTCAAAGTATTGAATAGTAATATGTACTTTACCTTGGGATTGTGACATAGTGAGATTTGGGTCCGCGACTTCTATCAGTCTCCTATTTTTGC
Source organism: Turnera subulata (assembly GCA_028386065.3). Classification (NCBI taxonomy): domain Eukaryota; kingdom Viridiplantae; phylum Streptophyta; class Magnoliopsida; order Malpighiales; family Passifloraceae; genus Turnera; species Turnera subulata. The sequence continues at coordinate 19,277 of JAKUCV010005894.1, read as the reverse complement.
AGCAATGTGCCGTTCCCTGGATCGGTTATTCCATGGGGACGATTCATGGTTGCTCTTGGCCCTGGTCAAAGTTTTTTCTGCTGCAAATAAGAAAGACATGATTAGTACAATTGACCGGTGTTAAAGTTTATTGAGGGGGTGTCGATACCTTGTATTCTTCCGGGGATATCCACTCTTCATCCTCTTCACAATGGTTCTTTCGCTTTGGTTTCGCCTTGGAGGTTGGCTTGCCTATTGAGGGAGATGGCAGGTGAGGAAAAGGAGGAATCAGATTATTCGTTCAAAAGTCAATGATTTTACCTGAACTTTGGGGAATTGTGAGACTGATGAGGTCGAATACATTCCCAAAGGCAGCCCCGAATAGGCTGTCAATCTTTTTCGTCCACCAGCAAAGAGCCTGTGTTGACTTGACAGGCCTGACTCTTAGTTTGGTTGGGACTTGGCATTCTCTAAGGAGAGAACAGTGGCAGATAACAGACTTAACTCCTTCAGTCCGGTTGGTGACGTTTGGCCGTTTGTCGGACACCTTATTGGAGGAGAAGAGCAGGGGCACCGGGATGTGCTGTGTGAACCCCAGTTGCTCACTACAGAAATGCGTGTCATACGCCTCTACTCCGCAGCGGTTGTGATTGTTGCCATAGGTGTGCATATAGTGAGGAAGGTCTCTGGCAGTTAGGATACTCTACCATGCATGTCTTCGGAAAAGACGGTCTCTTTCTTCTAGCCCGATTTCGTCGTCTCTGAGGTAGGACGGCCCCCATGGAGTTGGTGGTGTATCTTCGGCGTCTGAATCATCAGGATCCTGGGGTTCATGGCGGCAGCCCAAACGGCGTACAGTGCACAACCTACTAAGATCTCGGTGCACCAAGCCGTGGAAAAATTGTAGGTGGGATTGGACATCTGAGTAGGTATTTGTGTACGACAATAGCCGAATGCAGAAACATTCTGGCTCGTCAGGTTGTCGTGGACATCTGTCAAGTTTGAAGATCTCCGTGAAGGAGGCAGTCATCCAGAGTTGAACAAGCCACATTGGTCCGACGACGTGACTTGAAAGCTGGTCCTGCTTTAGGGTGGTCATTTCATGCAGGCCTCTGTAGATGGTTGCTAGCACAAAGGGCCCTAGAGCTAGGTCCGGTGTGCCAGCAGCAAGGTGGCTTGCCATTGTTTTGAAGTAACCAGTGACCTGATTGGCACGAACACAAAAGATGAATTTATTTAGAAAGAATGACATAAAGTAGAAGTGTTGTTGCTGGAGGCCAGGTTCTGCCATCCCTTTTATCAGGTAGGCTTTATAATAAAAGGACGCCTTGTCACGTTTCTCGTCCACAAGGATGGGTTGTTCTGGTCAAATCCAAAGGAGTACCGTGAGGGTGGAGGCCGAAGAGGACAGCGAGATCGTATAAGGTGATGGTCATTGTGCCGTGTTTGAACAAAAAGCAGTTGATGGACTTGTTCCAGAAGCATACCAGTGCGCATAAGGCAGGGCGATCGATCTCGATCTCGTTGGTGGACAGCTTGATTAGGTGATAGATCCCGGATCGCCTCCATTGATTCCCAAAGTGGGGTTCCATTGCTTTTACCAACCCACGCCATTTTCTTAGGTGCGAGAAGGTGGCGAAAGGCCAAGCTCGAATTAGGCCTTTGTCTGTGCTTCCATCGTTGAGCGGTTGCTGCCATGCTCCCATGTTAATCTTTTGCCCAATTAGTATGTCTTTGCCGGTGGCTAACAGGCATATCAGGTCGTGGTGAGGGTCTGCTCCCCGTAGTGAAGGGCCGAGAGTTGTGCCTTCTTCAGTTTCGAAACAAGGTGATGGGTTTCCTCCTATCGACTTTACTGCATTCTTGAAGAGATGGATTTTGTTTTTTATCTCTCCTTCATATGCAGCAGCTTTCAAGAGTGATGTGGTGGGAGGATTTGGTATCGACATAGGGGGTATCTGTTTCTGCAAATATGTTTGGTGTTGGTATGATAATAGAGAGTTTTGTTGCTGTGCAAAGTCGCCAGGGTTTCTGGCTTTATTTATAATTGGCTCACGTGGGGATGTTTTGATATGCACTGGATTGTTTTCCAAGAAAAATTCTTTGGAGATGGGTATCACAGCAATCAATGATAGGTATTAGTTTTCCTTCCTTATCTGGTTTTGTTCACGGAATGAGTAATTCCTGTGGAGATAAGATTGGACAATTATACTTGGAGTTTGAGTTTGGGTTGGAATCGAGTTTTTGAGCCGGTTGAGTTGTTTGCCGATATAGGTGTCGGCGGTCCTCCTTTCCTTCGAGGATGAATTTTTTAGGGTAATGTCAGGTTACCGCGGCTGGGTTTTCTTGTGGTACTTATCTCTCCCTCTCAGTTTGATTTAATGAAGTTTTCTTGGCTAAGGGGACACCGTAGCAATCTTTATCTTCTGGAGCCTTCAGTTAGTCGATGGTTACTTAAGGAGTGTTTTGGTCGACTTACAACTACTTGGAGATAGTTGGCGTGTCTTGGAGATAACAACCTGCGATAAGGATAAGTGTAAATTTGTTTCAGGGGATGTGTTATCTTATCTACTGCTCCCTGCGCCGACTTTGTTGTTGTCAGTGGTTGATCCTGAACAACGCGTCATCCGAGCTTGGCTGGGTGGTTTTGGCAACTTTTATGCCGCTTGAAGAGAGTAGGTGATAACCTCGTTTGGTAGTCGTCATGGGCCGATTAGGTCAACTCATTAGGATGGGTTCGGCCTTTGATGTTAAAGTCTTTTAACTCGTATTACTGTGAGGGGTAGATCGTTGGTTACTGTAAGATGGGCTATTTTGACGATTGTGTTGTTTTTGTCCCAGCATGGTTGTTTTGGCAATTGCTGACGGATGACACGGTTGGATAATTTTGGTGATGGGTGGGCTCGAAGCACTCCTTCAATTTGTCGTTGCCTTCAATCAAAGGACTAAAGGAGGCAACTGTTTGCACCGAACCAAAATCGTGGGCCTGGGCTAATTGTCGCTTGGGTTCGTTCTGTCGCTTGCAGTTTTTTAGTTACATGGTCTCACGCTTTGGGCTTATGGTTGCCATAACAGTCTCCCTCCCTGGCTATTTTATGAGCCCACGTCTCGCAGTTGTTCTTGCTGATTGTTCGTGGGCTCTGGTTGATTGTTCGGCTAACCTGTGGTGGGCGAGCTTTTGAAGATTAGGCCATAGCAACTGCTAGTTGTTGTGATTGTGAGGGCAACAGCTAGTTATTGTGAAGGATATGCATGGCTGCCAGTGGAGATTCGAAGTGGTTGCTGACAATTGGAATATGGCTTCTTATCCTACTATTTTTTAATTTGAGTTTACTAATCGTTAGGGGGTTTTGAGTAATGGGATTTAGATTGTGTTTTTAAATTGCAATAAGATCCTACGTGATCATAATTCATCTGTTTCTTTCAAGTCTGTGCCTATAAAAGGCCACTAATTGTTCTTGTACTGGTACGAAGAAATCAATCAGAAAACCAGTTTATCATATTGTTATCAATTTTCTGTATCGCACAGTAGTGTAGAGTTACTATGCTTTCTTTAGTTTAATTTAACTTAGAAAACCCAAAATACCGTCTGTTCGTCTCTACAACGGTCGGACTTGGTTGTCGGCTTGGCCTTTCAACGGTCGGATCGGCAAGTTAGCATCAAAACCCTGTCCAGGACATGCGACACCGTCCGTTAGGCCTATCAACGGTCGGATCCGGTTGTCGGTTCGGCTCTTCAAACAGTCGGATCGGTAAATCGTTGGTCGCTCACTGTTCGTGCGCGAACAGATGGTTCACACACTCTTCTGATGAACGAATCATGGAGCTAAGGGCTGTCATATTATGGTGCCTGTGGGTACTCTAGAAATTTGCTGCATTTTCCAAGTAAAAGTTCTGGCTGCACGGGAGATCCTGGACATGGCAAAAAGAGTTTTCCAAGGGTATCAGGCTGCTCACGAGAACCAACCTCCAAGGACACACGTGGTTCCAGTTCCCAAAAGTCCAAGCTGTTGGACTGCTCCTGCAGAAGGACGATACAACTCAATGTGGATGCTGGTATTTTTGGAGAGGTACGGTGTTGTCTAGGTGTTGTGGTTCGAGATGTAGCTGGCGATCGAGAATCTGATTCTTCCAATGTCATTCACGCCATCCATCATCCTCACAAGCTGGAAACGTACTTGGGGTTGGTCATCCTTGAGATTCCACAAGCCATCACCGAGTTGCGCTCTATCACTTTTTCCCATGTAAGGCGATCTGCAAACTCTCTGGCTCATGACATTGCCAAGATTGCTAAGACTTTTACCCAGGAAACTATTTTACTAAGACAACTTTTATGTATCTTTTTTAGCTACAGCTCTCAATGATGTAACTCACCTTTCTCATCAATGAAAGCATCAGTTTCTCAAAACAAAAAAAAAAGATCAGTTTTTTATTGGCCATGAAGTTTTTATTTTACTAAAACATTTTTATTTGACCAAGTGAAAACCTTTCACTTTTTTCCTCCTACTACTAGGTCCGCTATCGTCCACTACCAACACTCGATCGTGGTTCTCCTTTCTTATTTACATTTCTTCTCCTCTTCAAGATTTAGATTTGTTCAATCATTTAATGATAGGCAGAACTATAATTCTATTATGTGTTTCGCCTTTTCTTTTCTTATATATCCTTCTCTCTTATATTGTTGTCTTCTTTTTTTCTTTTGTTCTCAATGTACTGTTGCCGCTATTTCTCAAAACGAAAAAAAAAATTACTGTTGCCGCTGTCTACCGCGCCATCCGTTGGATCATCGGCTCCAGCCTGACCACGCCGCCAGTTCGCGATTGAAACTTTTCTCCTACCACAACCAAAAAAAAAAAAAAAAATTCACCAACATTCTCCACAATTTAAAACCAAACTCTCCTCCCCCTTAAGCCTCCACCGCCATCACTCCCATTGCGGTTACTTTCCGACGCTATTACTTATTTGGCTCACTTAACCACTACCTCAAAAATATCATTGATCGGCACATGGCTCACTTAACCACTACCTCAAAAATATCATTGATCGGCACATGGGCGAGCAAACCCGACATTGGCGCTGAACAAAGTTACTATTAGACAGCAACTATACTATAACAAGCTATTGAATAATTTTTCATTCTCTAATTGAAAAAATATATATTTTGAAAACAAAATTTTATTTTTCAACTCAATTTTTCTAATTTTCAAGGAAATTGGAATATTTTTATATAATTGAACACACCTTAAAGCTCCTAAATCCTAAAATCAAAATTTTAAATCCTAAAATCCTACTTATGAAGCGCCCGACCCGTATTTACCATACACAGTAAACACGTGCCGAAACTATTCTTATTGATAGAACAGACAGTATATCGCAGTCAAAATACTACGCGGTAAAATTCAGATACAACAAATGTACAAAGCAACATCTGTCACCCACACTCGGGGACTATTATTCAATCCACACTCAAAGCTCAACATAGCAGCACAATCCACAATATCAACATCATAAGCAATATGGGAAGGCAGCAACATATATGACACAACAGCGGAAGACTTATATGCACATGCAGCGGAGGTATGGATCCGGAGTCAGGTGGAGAAGAAAGCAGCAGCCATCGTACATCGTACCTGAGCTACGAAGCAACCAAACCTATGGGATGAAACCCCGCAGGCGAGGGGTGAGTCCGAAGTGCTCACCCACGAAGGATAAACAGAGATATATATTCAACCGTAATACTTTCGAAGTAAGCACAACAATCACAACAGTAAGCGCAAACAATCACAACACAAGAAAACTACCATAACAACTGTGCCAAGACCAAAAGAATGCTTAATTATTTTTATTACCAAATTTATCTTCCGGGCCCCGTCACTGGACAAGCTAGGGTCGTACCTAGTTATTAACTAATTCTGGATGCCAGGCCAAATCACAATCCGGGATCAACATCCCAATACCAACAATCCGGGATCAACATCCCAATATCACAAATCCGGGATCAACATCCCCATCAACCAACCAAACCGGCCATGACACCACAGAACTAGTCTCTAACCATCTAGTCGTACCACTACTTTCCACTATATCATCAACTCAAATTCAATTCCAATTCCATTACTCTATCATCAATTACTCAACTTTTTATCATCTCAGATTATTCCTCAAGCTCAACCAGCCAACAATTTCATATCACTAATTACTCACAAATAACAGCTCATTGGTTACTCACAATACCACAATCCAACAACACATTCCAGCAACATCATGGCAAATCCGCAACAATTAAATAGAAAACGATAATCATCAACAATTTCCATAGCAATCATATAACAGCCAATAATTGATTCAGCAGTTCAATCAAACAACAAAATCAAACACAGTATTACAGGCACATATCCATGGTTATCCATCCTCACCTTAGCCGATTATCAGTTTTGAAACTGTCCAACAGACTCCAAGTCCGGCTCCTCAGGTATCTGCTCGTTATCAACTCCTATATCAAACAAATAATATGCACACATAAGTGATATGCAAATGTCATGCTACTACTGTATACCGAAAAGTAAATACTGACTCGTCTCGGTTACTCCCCCGGGTTAACTCTCCATTATCATCATCATTCACCATTTATTTCCAGTGTTTAAAATAATACCATACTTATACCTCTACCTGTACCTATACTCGGATATTATTCTGGTACAATACCTACTTTGATAATACCCTCTCCATATTTATTATTATTATTTTTTTTTTTTACAAGTATGTACTTTTCAAAATTATTAATTACTATTATTATATATTTTCTTCCATATTATTATTCTCCAAGATTCCCAAAATGTTATTTTCACAGATTATATTTTTCTTTTTTTTTAAAATCTAGGCTGGGCCAAATAGTACTGTTCAGCCCACTGCATAGAGCCCAGACAGACCCACGCAGCGAGCCCAAACAGACAGCCCACACAATCAGCCCAGTCACTCCACAGCCCAATAATCAACACCAAGCCCACAGCCCAGGCCCAAGGTCTAAGGCCCAGGCACCCAGGATCCACGACCCGAGTGCCCAAGACCCGCGACCCAGGCGCCTTGCGGGTCGTCTTCCTCACCTAAGGCAGGCGGCGGCGCGGGACGTCGACGGTGCAGGCAGACGACTCAGGAGAGAAGGTGGTGTCGCGACGGAGAGGCGTGGCGTGGTGGCGTCGCGCTGCAGCTGTGGTCGTCGCAGCAAGGGAGGGACGGCGTCGGATCCAAGCGGAATTGCCGTCGGGTCCTCTGCTGTGCGGGCGGTGATGGTTTCCACAAGTCGGCGACGGCACGGGGAGTACGATGGGGAGGGTGGTGTCGCGTGTGGCTGCTCGGTTCACCTACGCGTGAACAGTAACAGGGTGGTGAGGAAGAAGAGGGTGACGGGTTGGTGATGATGTGGCGTAGCCGGGTTGGTGGGTGTGTGTGTTTTTTTTTTATTTCCGGTATGGGTGTACAGTAGGTGATTTGCAGAAAAAAAAAAAAACGATTTGCAGGGAATGAAGGTTGCAGGTGAGTTTTTGCAGAGGAAATGTTAAGGCACTGGGTTCAGTTGTGGGAAGGAAAAATGGTGCAGGGGAAGGAGAAGAAGGCAGATAAAAGAATCAACAAGCAGTGCAGGACAAGGCTAGTCACGGGCATATTTCTGGTCATTCACATGCTCACAGTGAATGGCGGCTGCAGCCTCCACACTGTGCAGCATTTGAGGCGGGTTCTGTCCGGACCAGAAAATAACTAATGTACCCCCTTGACTTTATTTCTGGTCCGATAACTCGGGGTTAATCCTGACTTTTCTGAAGATTCCTGGACCCGAAAAATTCTAACTTGGTACAGAAAATCCGCAGAAAAATCCCGAGCGTGGGACAAGGCTCAGTTTCGGAATTCGATGCATAAATTACCATTAATTAATTACCCAAGATTAATTCTAATGGTAAACGACTGTAAAATAAATTTTACGGTATCGGTAAAAACTTAAAAATCGTCCGGGCTGTTACAGCCTACCCACCTTAAAAGAATTTCGTCCTTGAAATTCACTCCGGTGCTGTAAACAGGTGTGTATACTGAGAACGCATGTGCTCCTCAACTTCCCACGTGGACTCGTTCGCAGAGTGCTTGCTCCACTTGACCTTCACCATCGGAATGACTCGGTTCCTCAACTGTCTGACCTCTCGGGCAAGGATCTGCTCCGGCAATTCTGTATATGTAAGATCCTCTGCGACCTTAACATCTGTTGTAGTAACCACATGACTCGGATCAGATATGTACCTCCTCAACATGGAAATATGAAACACATCATGAATCCGAGACAACTCCTCTGGTAAAGACAATTTGTATGCCAAGGGTCCAACCCTTTCCACAATCTCATATGGTCCAATGTACCTGGGACTCAGCTTCCCTCTTTTCCCGAATCTGATAACACCTTTCCAAGGTGCAACTCAGAGGAAAACTCGTTCTCCCACTTGGTACTCCATCTCGCGACGATGCTTATCAGCATAACTCTTCTGTCGGTCCTGTGCTGCTCTCTTACTCTGCTTAACTACCTGAATCTTGTCAACAGTCTGCTTAACCAAATCTGGTCCCACAATCAAACGGAGACCTTCTTCATCCCAACATACTGGACTTCGGCATTTCCGTCAGTAAAGAGCCTCAAACGGTGGCATGCCAATGCTGGAATGAAAACTGTTGTTGTAGGCGAACTCCGCTAAAGACAAATACTGATCCCAACTCCCACTGAAATTAAGAGCACAAGCCCTTAACATGTCCTCCAGCGTGTGAATAGTCCTCTCTGACTGTCCGTCAGTCTGAGGATGAAAAGCAGTACTGAAACTCAGCTTCGTCCCCAAAGCTGCTTGCAGACTCTTCCAAAACCGTGATGTGAACCTCAGTTCTCTGTCTGAGACTATGGACTTAGAAATCCCATGTAGTCTCACAATCTCTGCAACATACTGTTTCGCCAACTTATCCAAAGTATCTGTCTGTCGGATGGGGAGAAAATGAGCTGATTTTGTAAGTCGATCAACGATAACCCAGATGGCATCATGCTGTCTCCGGGTCAACGGTAATCCAACCACAAAATTCATAGTGATCATCTCCCACTTCCACTCTGCACTGACAAAGATCTCATCTTCCCTACTGGAGCCAGATGCTTGGCTTTCACCTGCTGACAAGTGATACACTTGGCCACATATTTGGCTACATCCTTCTTCATACGTGGCCACCAGAAATGACTCCTCAAATTCTGGTACATCTTGGTGCTTCCAGAGTGCATAGCATACGGCGTCATATGTCCTTCTTCCAAAATCTGGCTGCGTAGTTCACCAACACTAGGTACACATAGACGTTTCCCCAGCATCAATGCACTATCATCAACTATGCAAAACTTATCTTCTTTCCCACTACGGACTGCTTCCTTCAGCTTGATCAAGTCGGGATCTCCATCTTGTAATTCCACAATCCAGCCTCTCAGGTTAGACTTGACTTCAATGTGGGTCAACAAAACTCCTGTCTCATCCACTGACAAATCAACTCCCATCTTCCTTAACTCGATGAGTGAGGACATCGTGTAGGTCGTGGAAGCATCTTCTGGTTGTCTCCGGCTCAAAGCATCTGCTACAACATTAGCTTTTCCAGGGTGATACTCAATAGTACAATCATAATCATTCAGCAACTCAACCCAACGTTGTTGTCGCAGGTTAAGTTCCTTCTGGGTGATGATGTACTTGAGACTCTTATGATCTGTGAAGATCCGGCATCTCTCTCCAAACAGATAATGTCTCCAAATCTTCAAAGCAAGGATCACTGCGGCCATCTCCAGATCATGTGTCAGATAGTTCTTCTCATGTGGTCTTAACCATCTCGAAGCATAAGCAATCACTCGGCCCTCTTGCATCAAAATTACTCTCAAAACCAAGACCTGAGGCATCACAAAACAACACATACTCCACTCCTGGCTTAGGCACTGTCAAGACTGGTGTTGTTGTCAACTTCTTCTTCAGTTCATCAAAACTCCTCTGGCAGGCATCACTCCATACAAAGGCTTGATCTTTCCTCAATAGCTTGGTCATGGGACTGGCTATCAAGGAAAAACCCCAATAAATCTCCGGTAATATCCTGCAAGGCCAAGAAAACTCCTGACTTCGGGTACCGTCTTGGGCGGCTCCCACTCCAGAACAGCTTTCACTTTAGCAAGGTCAACCTTAATCCCATCCCCGGATACAACATATCCAAGGAATGCAACTTCCTCCAGCCAGAACTCGCACTTGCTGAACTTAGCATACAACTCCTTCTCTCGCAGCCTCTGTAGTACTACCCTCAGGTGCTCCTCATGTTCTTCCCTGCTCTTGGAGTATATCAGAATGTCGTCGATGAAGACTACCACGAACTTGTCCAAGAACTCGTTCAGGACCAAGTGCATCAAGCACATGAAAACTGCAGGTGCATTGGTCAAACCAAAAGGAACCACTGTGAACTCAAAATGTCCATACCGAGTACGGAAGGCCGTCTTCGGTATGTCCTTCTCTGCAATCTTGACCTGATGATAGCCAGATCGAAGTTCAATTTTAGAAAATACAGTAGCTCCCTGCAACTGATCAAAGAGGTCATCAATTCTGGGAAGCGGGTACTTGTTCTTCACTGTCACCTTGTTCAACTGTCGGTAGTCCACACACATCCGCAAACTGCCATCTTTCTTCTTCACGAAGAGGACTGGTGATGTACTAGGTCTGATGAAACCCTTCTCGAGTAACTCATCCAACTGCTTCTTCAATTCTTGGAGTTCTATCGGTGCCATCCGATATGGTGCCATCGAGATAGGTGTCACTCCTGGCATCAAATCGATGGTATACTCGACTTCCCTGTCAGGTGGCAATCCTGGCAGATCCTCTGGAAACACATCTGGGAACTCCCTTACAACTATGATGTCCCCCAAAACCGGAGTCTGAACTTCTTCACCCTTAACATGGGTCAACAAAGCATCTGGACCCAATGGCTTCGTCCTAACATCCTGATTAGTAGAGATACTACATGTAGTAGTAGCTCTCCCAATACCTGTCAACAAAATCTTATCTCCACCATCGGAAGTCAACAGCACTTCCTTGGTTCGACAGTTCACCATGGCGCTGTACTTGGACAACCAATCCATCCCCAAGATGATGTCGAAACCTCCCATGTTCATTACAATCAACCGTGCAAGAAGAACCTCACTATCGTATGAAAGCGAAACGTCTCTACACACATGGGTTAATTTGACTACTATACCCGCAGGTAACCTAACCCTCATCGGACAAGCTAAACTCTCTCCCGTAAAATTATGTAGTATTGCAAAGCTTTGCATAATAAACGAATGCGTAGCACCAGGGTCTATCAAAGTATATGCAGTACTACCAAAAACTGTAAAGGTACCTGCTATGACATCGGCATTCTCTAGATCCTCCTCAGCGGTGATCACAAATGCTCTCGGCACTGGTGTACTCTGGTTCATGGCTGACTGGGTCCTAGTAGGAACAACTCCACGTCCTCGGCCTCGGCCAACTCCAGAACCACTAGGAACACTAGCAACTGAAGCTTGCACCGTCTGAACAGGTGTCGAACCTCCAGATCTTCCCAACTTGGGACAAGCATAACGGTAGTGCCCAACTTCATTACACTCATAGCACCTCACCTGAGATAGAGGAGGTCTCGGGCGAGCACCCCAAGATGAAGTCCCTCTAGACTGAGTCCAAGAACTGCCTCAGTTGTTGTAGTTCTTGTTCCATCCACGTCCCTGACTCCCTGGCATGAACCGGCTCTGTCCATATCCTGACCGGTTGGCTGGTGTCTAGAACCTCTTGTTCTGTCCTCCAGAACTCTGTGCGGCATGTCTCTTGCGGATCTCCTGTTGCTCCCTCTCATTACCCAACTAAATAATCTCAGCTCTCAAGGCATCTGTCAGCATGTCCTGGTAAGTCTCGTAGACCTTGCACCCCATAACTGTCTGAATACCAGATCGAAGACCATCCCAGAAATGTTTACATCTGGCCTCCGGAGTAGCCACAAACTCACTGGTATAGATGGACAGGCGGTTGAACTTGATCTCATAATCGTTGACCGTCTGATCTGGTCCCTGTTGCAGTCCCAAAAACTCTCGTCTCAGCTGATCCTGGTATGTCTCAGAAACAAACTTCCTTTGGAACATCTCCATGAACTGGTTCCACGGCATAGTGATAGGTGTCGGCATGTCCCTGGTGGTAGACTCCCACCAATCAACGGCATCTCCTCGGAACATGGCAGCGGCATATCTGGCCCACTTGTCGTTCCTACATGTCAGCTTCAGCAAAACCCTGTTTATCTGTCTAAGCCACCGATCAGCATCCTGTGGTGTAGTGACACCGGTGAAGATCTCTGCCCCAACCTTCTCTAGCTTCATATACACTGGATCCTCAACTGGCCCCTGATTTTCCTGTTCCCGGGCTCTCATAGCATCAATACGTGCATCCCTGGCTTCATGCCTTCGCAGAATCTGAGTTACCACATTCAGCATCTGCGTAGGGTCTCCCAACGGAATATTCGGAAGGTGTTCTGGACCTCCCGCAACTTGTTGGGGTTGGTCCACCGATACCTGATCATCATCTAAGTGACCTCCAGCATGCTGATTCCCTCCAACCGGATCCATTCGTACCTATATGAGAATTTATATGAATGCATGTCATATCATGTCGTGACAAATCTTATGCATAAAAAGACAGTCATACAACCACAGTTATGTCCCTAATGACCTATTGCCTGCTTCGCTACCAAAGAGAAGCGCCCCGACCCGTATTTACCATACACACTAAACACGTGCCGAAACTATTCTTATTGATGGAACAGACAGTACATCACGGTCAAAATACTACACGGTAAAATTCAGATACAACAAATGTACAAAGCAACATCTGTCACCCACACTCGGGGACTATTATTCAATCCACACTCAAAGCTCAACATAGCAGCACAATCCACAATATCAACATCATAAGCAATATAGGAAGGCAGCAACATATATGACACAACAGCGAAAGACTTATATGCACATGCAGCGGAGGTATGGATCCAGAGTCAAGTGGAGAAGAAAGCAGCAGCCATTGTACATCGTACCTGAACTACGAAGCAACCAAACCTACGGGATGAAACCCCGCAGGCGAGGGGTGAGTCCGAAGTGCTCACCCACGAAGGATAAACGGAGATATATATTCAACCGTAATACTTTCGAAGTAAGCACAAACAATCACAACACAAGAAAACTACCATAACAACTGTGCCAAGACCAAAAGAATGCTTAATTGTTTTTATTACCAATTTTATCTTCCGGGCCCCGTCACTGGACAAGTTAGGGTCGTACCTGGTTATTAACTAATTCTGGATGCCAGGCCAAATCACAATTCGGGATCAACATCCCAATACCAATAATCTGGGATCAACATCCTTATAACAATCTCATCCGGGATCAACATCCCAATATCACAAATCCGGGATCAACATCCCCATCAACCAACTAAACCGGCCATGACACCACAGAACTAGTCTCTAACCATCTAGTCGTACCACTACTTTCCACGTGACGATTATATCATCAACTCAAATTCAATTCCAATTCCATTACTCTATCATCAATTACTCAACTTTTTATCATCTCAGATTATTCCTCAAGCTCAACCAGCCAACAATTTCATATCACTAATTACTCACAAATAACAGCTCATTGGTTACTCACAATACCACAATCCAACAACACATTCCAGCAACATCATGGCAAATCCGCAACAATTAAATAGAAAACGATAATCATCAACAATTTCCATAGCAATCATATAACAGCCAATAATCGATTCAGCAGTTCAATCAAACAACAAAATCAAACACAGTATTACAGGCACATATCCAAGGTTATCCATCCTCACCTTAGCCGATTATCAGTTTTGAAACTGTCCAACAGACTCCAAGTCCGGCTCCTCAGGTATCTGCTCGTTATCAACTCCTATATCAAACAAATAATATGCACACACAAGTGATATGCAAATGTCATGCTACTACTGTATACCGAAAAATAAATACTGACTCGTCTCGGTTACTCCCCCGGGTTAACTCTCCATTATCATCATCATTCACCATTTATTTCCAGTGTCTAAAATAATACCATACTTATACCTATACCTGTACCTATACTCGGATATTATTCTGGTACAATACCTACTTTGATAATACCCTTTCCATATTTATTATTATTATTATTTTTTTTTACAAGTATGTACTTTCCAAAATTATTAATTACTATTATTATATATTTACTTCCATATTATTATTCCCCAAGATTCCCAAAATGTTATTTTCACAGATTATATTTTTCTTTTTTTTAAAATCTGGGCTGGGCCAAATAGTACTGTTCAGCCCACTGCATAGAGCCCAGACAGGCCCACGCAGCGAGCCCAAACAGACAGCCCACACAATCAGCCCAGTCACTCCCCAGCCCAATAACCAACACCAAGCCCACAGCCCAGGCCCAAGGTCTAAGGCCTAGGCACCCAGGATCCACGACCCGAGTGCCCAAGACCCGCGACCCAGGCACCTTGCGGGTCGTCTTCCTCACCTAAGGCAGGCGGCGGCACGGGACGTCGGCGGTGCAGGCAGACGACTTAGGAGAGAAGGTGGTGTCGCTACGGAGAGGCGTGGCGTGGTGGCGTCACGCTGCAGCTGTGGTGGTCGTCGCAGCAAGGGAGGGACGGCGTCGGATCCAAGCGGAATGGCCGTCGGGTCCTCTGCTGTGTCCGATGCGTCGTGCGGTGAGGGCGGCCGGCGATGGTTTCCACAAGTCGGCGACGACACGGGGAGTACGATGGGGAGGGTGGTGTCGCGTGTGGCCTCTCGGTTCACCTACGCGTGAACAGTAACAGGGTGGTGAGGAAGAAGAGGGTGACAGGTTGGTGATGACGTGGCGTAGCCGGGTTGGTGGGTGTGTGTGTGTTTTTTTTTTTATTTCTGGTATGGGTGTACAGTAGGTGATTTGCAGAAAAAAAAACGATTTGCAGGGAATGAAGGTTGCAGGTGAGTTTTTGCAGAGGAAACGTTAAGGCACTAGGTTCAGTTGTGGGCAGGAAAAATGGTGCAGGGGAAGGAGAAGAAGGCAGAGAAAAGAATCAACAAGCAGTGCAGGACAAGGCTAGTCACGGGCAGATTTCTGGTCATTCACATGCTCACAGTGAATGGCGGCTGCAGCCTCCACACTGTGCAGCATGTAAGGCGGGTTCTGTTCGGACCAGAAAATAACTAATGTACCCCCTTGACTTTATTTCTGGTCCGATAACTCGGGGTTAATCCTGACTTTTCTGAATATTCCTAGACCCGAAAAATTCCAACTTGGTCCAGAAAATCCGCAGAAAAATCCCGAGCGTGGGACAAGGCTTGGTTTCGGAATCCGATGCATAAATTACCATTAATTAATTACCCAAGATTAATTCTAATGGTAAACGACTGTAAAATAAATTTTACGGTACCGGTAAAAACATAAAAATTACCCGGGCTGTTACAGCTTATATCTTAATACAATAAAATTATTGAGCCTAAAGCTTTAGTCCCTAAATTATGTGAATGACACATTAGGATTTAATGTTTACGATATTATTTTAAAGATTTTAATGTTTAGAATAGGGACTTTGGGTTTTTAAGATTATTAAGTGTGACACTAGGCTTTGATGAGGACGGGAAGTGTACATTAGTGCCGGGGTGAGCATGGATTGGGAGCGGCTTCTAGGAGGCATCTAGACAGAGGGACACATGAATGAACCGAATCCACACCAAAATAGGAGAGATCCTGAGACTGTGTAGGGATGAGGTTACACAGCTGGGTAATTTCGTAATTATACAGGTATGGGACAATATAATTAAGAATAGCTCAAATAAAGTGATTTCGAATTTGTACAGGTATGTGACTATACAATTTAGTATAGCTTAAACGGTTTGAAGAGTACTAACTATATCAACAAAGTGGACCAACCTTTTCTGTGCACATTCCATAAAAACTCCAAAATTAAACGTGCTCTACTTGGAGCAATTCCGGGATGAGTGACCTCTTAGGAAGTTTTTCCCAAAAAAAATATGAGTGACGACAAAGTATGTTGAAAAGTTTCCATATTGGTCTGTGGTGACAATCGATAAGCCGGTAGGTTACATCAACTTTAAGGAATAGATTTAGAATTTAGTATTTAAGATTTTAGCATTTATGATCAATTCGGTTCGTGGTTTACAATTTTGCAAACTAGGATTTAATATTTAATATTCCAAATTTTTTAGATTGAAGGCATAGGTTTTAGAATTGAAAGGTTTAGTTTTAGAACTAATTCTAAAATTTTATGATTTAAGATTTAATTTTTAAGATTTTAGGAGTTATGGTTTACAATTTAGGCTTTAGGAATAAGATTCAGAGTTTTTGGGTAAGATTTAGGCTTTAGGAATAAGATTCGGATTTGTGACTTGAGAGTTATTAAAAGTGTAGGATTACAAAGAGGAGGGTCTAAAGTTATAGGCTTTGTGAGGGTTTTACTACCAAAACGGGTTGAAAGTTGAAACTCCTCCAAACTGGAATAATAAGAAAAGATTAGAATTGCACACCCACTAGCGGCCCCGCGCAATGTGGTACTGTGGCATAATGTCCCGAATCTATTGCCTGACCACCTTAGATTCGTAACCAAGATTTTCGATAGGATTGCACTTGAAAAAATATCATTTTTTGTACGTACAAAAAGGGAAAAAAAACATGCCGGCCCTTCAATTCTCCACCTACTCTGAAAAATAAATAAATAAATAAAAAATCTCCACCGACAATTTCAGAAGAGTGCATTCTCTCCCTCTGATGATCCATTTGGTGTGGGTCCATAATAAAAGAAAAGTGCCAAAAAAAATTGTTATAAAACGTGTATTATAATAAACACTATTGTACCTACCCCTGTCTTTGTATTCTCCAATATATTAGTACTGGGTGAATGAATAAAATGGGGCTAAAACTGAGCTTTTCTCCTTCTGCCTTCATCTTCTTCTGCTCCTCCTTCTCTGCCACTTTTCTTCATCAATTCTTCCAGTAAAACACGTTATTTATAACACGTTATCAGCACGAAAAATCTCTACCGAGTTTGAAGAAATCCAGTGCAGAAAAACACAAAAAAAAAAACAGAGCCCGTCACTTTCTCCCGCCTTGTCACTGTTCATCCGAAGTCGTTCCGGACCGTCGCTCGCCGCACCGCCCACACCGGCATGCTCCTCGCGCCGTCGCCAACCTCCCGAAGCCTTCTCCGTCCTCTGCCGCCGCTGGACGCGCCGAAAGGAAGCGGAAACCCGACAGCCGACCTGCGTATCCTTCTTCCTCCGCTCCTGCTTCTGTTCCCGGCGACGCAACACCGGTTTTTCCGCCGCTCTTCGTGTCGCCACGTCGTTGTCGTGCTCGTGACTCCTTTCCCCGCACTCGCCGCGCCGCGAGGAGCAGAAGACCCAACGGCCAAGTCGACTACCCGACTTAATCCGTCAGGTCCTCCTTCCTTGTTCTCCCCGCTGCTGCACCTGCAGCCACCGGCAGGTGTCACTGCGAGCACTAGCTGGGTCGCCACCCCTCCTTCCTCCCTCGCAACTCGCCGTTCGTCGTCACCGCCGCCACCTGCAACTCGTCACAGCGGGCGACCCGCGAGGTGGAGAAGACGACCCGGATGGGTCGGGCTGACCCGACGGGTCGCGGGCCTGGTTCGCCTGGGCTTGAGTTTTGTCCTGGGCCGTGAAAAGTTATGGGATTGGGCTGGCACTGTTCGGCCCACTCCGCAAAAAAGGACTGGGCCGGTACTGTTCACGGCCCGGTCCGTCAAAAAAAAAAGAAAAAAAAGAGAAAAAAAAAGGGGAAAAGAAAGAATAAAGAGGGGGAGAATTTATATTGCTGAAAGATTTATCGAGTAAATATATATACCCTCTATTATTATGCCTTTTTATGTTTATTTAAATTAGAATTGGGCTATGAAAAGGCCCATGGTATTTAATTTCTCGCTTTAATTTACGTTTTGGGCTCATACAAGGCCCATCGCATTTAATTTTTGGTTATTTATTGGGCTATGAAAAGGCCCAGTATATTTATTTTCTTGCTTTAATTTACGTTGGCTTGGGCTCGTACAAGGCCCATCATATTTAATTTATCGCTTCAATTTACGTTTTGATTGGGCTCGTACAAGGCCCATTGCTTTTAATTTTTGGTTATTTACTTATAATTGGGCTAATTAATAAAAGTCCCATGTTTATTTATTTTTATTTAAGTCTTTTATTTAATTAATTTTTGACATTATATTAATATTACAGATATCCGAGGCCCTTAAAATTTTCAGAAGAAATTTATTATGGGCATTAAATGTGGAATTGAATTTAAATGATAATAGTCTGGAAGACTCAATAAAAGAGACAATAAAGCAAAGACTGGATGTCTTACTGCCAAAAGATCCCGCAGATCTTCGTGGAAAATTAAAGAAGGATATGACTACCAGAAGATGGATATTGTATAACTGTCAAGAAGATGGATATTGTATGGTCATCACGAAGATGGATACTATTCTTATCTTGCTTACCCTGAGGTGCAAATCAATATATATTGAATAATTTTATTTTATGTTCAGTTTTATTATTTTATGCTCAGTTTTTATGTTCAGTTTTATTTAATTTTATTTTATTTATTTTACAGCATTTTATAATCGTTTCTAGAATAATGGCTCAGACATTAGTCCTGAAGACAATGCAAGTTGACATCCGAGGGAGAGAGTTATATGTGTGGATGTCAACTATTTCACATAATATGCGATAGTACAATCTCGAAATGAGAAAAAGATTAACACGCTCCAGAAGAGCATAAGATTGAATGCGTTCATGAAGAACGCAAACTTTACTATGATCAAGAAGATCATATATTTACGCTCTGGAAGAGCAAATACTCTTGAAGAGTACAGAAAACTCCCACTTACAGTAATAAAAGATATTATTATGGATCCCGTTGAATTAACTCTGCTCTATTTCCTGAAGCGAATAAGATAGTATTGTTAGTAATATGCCAAAAGCCAATCATGGATGTTTATTTATAGTCATGTACATACACTTTAAGGTTATTCCAATAAGTATCGTTTATGAGATAAACGCTTGCACATACTTATAACCCTAGTATATATATATTTGATATGTATATTCTTAAATGTCCCTAGTCGGTTATTATTACGGATGGGTTGTAATAATAAGTTAAGACTAGCGTATGT